>FIZU01004646.1:0-13070 GCA_900064475.1 Pseudococcus longispinus
TTCTCGTAATGTGTGTTTAGGTTACGATTTAGCATTAGGATAGGGCAGTTTTATGCCAGTTTCTTCGTATTTTTGGTATGTTTATACGTTTATTTGATAATTTAGCGTTATTTTTATACTTCGTTTTGTTCGATTTCGCGATGAAAGTGTCGAGTTTTTATTCTTGGTGTACCGGACGCCCGAAATTGGGAACCATGAATGTCGCGTTTTATTTCATTGTTCTCTGGTTTTGCGGTTAGTATGGTTAATCTCGATGTAGCCGACAAATTTTGTGAATTTCGCGTATTTCTTAGTTTTATTCGATAGTTTAGGGTTATTTTAGTTTTATTTTCTTTGTTTCGTTTAAATCCTTTCGGAAGCGTTGAGGACAACGCTTATGTCAGAATAGCCGAATGTGGGACATAGTCCAGTAATAACCGTAATTACCGTATTACGCGTAGGTATGCACTCGTGTGTTGTTACGGAGTAGAGTTGAGATGATGATCGAATATAGACGTTGATTGTAATGTTCCTGACAATGTGTAATAAAGAATAATCAATATGGATCGGATTCGTATTCTTTTTGAATTCCCTACACGTGGTTTTGATTTGGTAATTTTTTAAATATTTTTTTAAACCGTTAAATTAGGTCGAATTTGCCCAAACTTTATAATTTTGATCTAAATAATACATTTTTAATGAAAATTCATATAATTATTTCATCAAATACAGTTTTAAGGAAGAAAAAAAATTAATTACTACAATCTACTACAATAGGTTTATATCGCAGTCAATGTTACCAAATAAATAAAACTGAAAACATTTATTGAAACAAAAAAATTTTGTTTTCAAAAACAAAATTTAATAAAATGTGAATAATTTTTTGGCGCCCAATTCTGTTTACTTTGTTTATTCATTTGTACATCCACAACGGCACAACCATAATTTTTTCACCGATTATTGCGTTTGTAATTATGGGAAGATTATTATCAAAGTACCGGAAATAATTCGATGAAATTGCTCGATTGTTTTCAAATGAAATAGAAATGATTTTAAATATTGATGAGGCCTAAACAAATACGGCCTAACGATCGTTTAATTGCAAATTGAGCAGTTAATAAGACGAAAAGCGAAAAAGCACATGATAGCTGCGTCAACTCGTCATCCGCCATCCGCCGTCCACCGTTCTACGTCTTCGCCGAGTTCAAGGGCATCATAACGAGAAATGATATCGATATGCAACGTTAGCTAATTAAAATGCAAAATTCTGCACGTTAGCATCTGGATGACTTAATATGGAGATCTTGATTTAAAACTATCATTTAGTTCCGATATCAGCATGGGAAGAAAAATAATTGCATGCGTAGGAATTCGCTAACAGTGTTTTGTTTGCTTGTAGGTAACCGGTATGATCATAATTTAAAGCAAAATTGAAAAAAAGGTATCAGAATTCTCGTAGGTAAATAAGCAGTTCACGTAAAAACTAAAAAAATGTACGTTTTGGTTTTGTGGGCTATGCGAACCAAGAAAACGATTACAAAATATTTACCAACCTGCTTCTACAGCAGTCAGTTTTCAATTCTTAAAAATGACATAAATTCGGAAAATTAATGTCGTTTGTCACGAATTTATGCAAACAAAATAACACATTATTCACACCACACATCAAAAAACTGTTACAAAAGAACGCATCACAAAAAAAAACATAATAACATACCCAAGTTTGTATCGTATGCAGAAAGATGATTTTACTTCAATCAATAGAGTTTATATTACCTTGAGAATACCATAGGAAAATATTATTTGTTCTTTAATTGTTTCAACTTATTAATAATGTGACAGTCACGCGAATAATTCTTCACGCGGTTTACTTCAATCGGAAACATCATCGATACACCATGCATAAGCGTTGAGAAATATTTGAAACCACGGAGAAAATGAATTGTCGGTAGAACTCGAACTATTCATTATTTTTTTCCATTTCGCTGGAATGTAGGGCCATTGCCAAAATTGCACGCAGCGTTCTGGATGAGGCATCATTGCTAAATGACGCCCGTCTGCTGAACATATTCCAGCTACACCACCTATAGTAGCGAAAAATATCAAACATCAGTTAGACGGGGAAGAAATAAGATGCACTTCCGTATTTATATATTTCAACTCGTCGTCGTCACTTTTTGGCGAACAGGTGAGTTTATACGTATTTCAGTATACTCTCGTTAATTTTCATAAATCATGAATTGAAATTACCTCGGCTGCCATTTGGATTAAACGGATATTTCTCAGTAATTTCATTTTGATCGTCGACGTATCTCACAGCTACGCAATTATTTTTAATCAAAGATTCTTCGAATTCATCAGATGAGAACGTAAATCGTCCTTTAAAATATCACAGATGATTAGTTAACGAAATGAAAAATTGTACTTGAAAAATTGAATCAAATTATACACAAACCTTCGCCATGTGCAACCCACACTCCTAAAACGCTGTTCTCCATACCCTTCAACATGATTGCCGGTGATTGACAAATTTTAATCGAAGAAAATCGAGATTCAAATCGCCCTGATAAATTTTCTTTCAACACAATTTGCGAATCTTTGAACTTTGATTCATCTAATTGATAGATTGGGAATAAATTAAACACATTTTTACAAAGAAATAATTAGGTAATAGGTGTAGGTAGGTAGGTATTACATGCCCACATCATTTACGAATAGCTCACCTCTGCCTATCCATTTTATAAGACTCATCAATTGACACCCATTGCAAACACCAAAACTAAACGTATCATTACGATTGTAAAATGCTTCAAATTGTTCGTAGAGTTTTTTATTATAAAGAAGAGTAGCTGCCCAACCTTTCGCTGCACCAAAAACATCTGAAAATTGTACCAATAGATCATTAAATAGGTATAATAAATGGCTGGATGTTGGTAGAACCGAAACCATACCAGCGTAACTGAATCCTCCGGGGAAAATAATTCCTCTAAAACGATCGATGGTTATTTTTTCATCGAGTAAATCTTGCATAGTGCAATCCCATACTTCGAATCCAGCCATATAAAGAGAAGCTGCCATTTCTCTGTCACCATTCAAACCTTCTTCGCGAATTAGAGCGACTTGAATATCTGTATGAAATAAAATGCGCAATAATATAATACCTACTTCTTAAGCATTTTCATAAAGAAGGCATCAGGTATACTATACTTTGTACAGATAATCCAGCGGTAGGGTTAATTGTAAGACTGTACTGATAATCTGAAATTTTTCTATTTTGAAAAGACTTGTACTCTTGTTCGACACAAACTGGGTTCATTTGTAATTTTTCAATTTCATAACTTGTATTTTCCCAAATAGAACAGAGAGTATTTAATTCAGTGCTCAAAATCACTTCATCAGCTACTTCTATCGTAACCTAAAAAAATAAAGCATTAGAATAACTCCAGACAAAATAAACCTTGCCCGTCTGAAATCACATTAATAAATGATAATTACTTTGGAATCCATTCCATAACCCTCAACAGTTCCAATTTTTGAGCAAATGACGTTATTTTTTGCAAACTGTTCAATAATATAAGCTACGTTTTCACTTTCACATTCAATAATCCATCCGCATTCTTCAGCAAATAAATCTGCCAATACGTTAACACTTTTCGAGAGAGAAATTCTTACTCCAGTCATTCCTGCCAGAGCCATTTCAATCACTGAAGTTATTAATCCGCCGTCACTTATGTCATGACCAGATAGAATCTTGTTTTCTATAAAGCAGAAAAAAAAATTAAAAATTGAATACCTATTTTCTCAAAGATTCAGTTCATAGATAAGTATCATACCATCAATTAATTTTTGAGTAATTTCAAACGCAGATACTAAACAAGATGGATTCTCAATATCAGTAACATCTTGACCGAGTTGTTTATAACATTGAGCCAAAATAGACCCTCCTAACCGTTTTTTTCCAGCGGATATGTCGATCAACAGGAGAGAACCGTTTACAGCAAAATACGAAGACTTCAAATCAGGGGTAATTATTTTGTTGATATCCGGACAAGGCACATACGTAGAGATGACCAAAGTACCTGAAATATTTTTTACTCAAAAAAACTTCTATTTAACAAAAAAAAAACTATTAAGTAAATTACCAGGAGATTTCACAATTTCATGGTTATCCAGTCGGGCAGCCATACTTAACGAATCTTTTCCACCATCGATAGCAATTCCAACTGATTTCATCATGGAGCACATGGCTACACAAGCATCGTAAAGATTTGCCCCTTCTCCGGGAAGTTTGGCGGGCCACATCCAATTCCCACTACATTTGATATCCTGCACAATGAAATTTATAAAAAATTTAAAACAAGCCGTCAGCTATTCGCTCATTGCAAGAGGGTTTTGAGTCAAAAAATGCTTAATTTTTGAAAAAAAAGCACCAATAAAGAATGACGGAATTTTCCCAATTTTAGTGTCGTTGACTATTAATTTGAGGTTGCTGATTACGAATTTATCATTCATTTGTGGTGCTGGTGGCTCCTTCTCGGGAAAATCGCATTTTCGAGTCAAAAAATACTCATATTTCAATAACCAAGCTGTACCCATCAAAATGGACACCGCATTCGTGATCAGTGACCTCGAATTATTCGATAAACCAAAGTTCAGCTCGATCAGACGATATATAGGCATACCTAATTCAAAAAATGCCAAATCTCAAAGCCACCTCATTTGATTTTTTCTTTTTTAAAAAATACATAAATAAAATTCTATCGATCGGTAGAAATATTTTACCTTTATTGAGGATATTTTGGCAAATACTAAATTGGATAAAGCTTCAGCGACACTCATTCTGGCTCCAGCTGCCGGGTTCAATAACCCCTTTATGGGTTGTTCGCCGATACTGCTAGCTATTCCACACTAAAAATTATAAAATCATTGTACTTTTAATTACGATCACTTCATATTCAATTTAATTTAAAAAAATCGAATACCTGATCAAAATAAGAAACAGCAGTAACCGCCACATCAGAAATCGGAGCTTGTAAAGGGCCTACGCATTGCTGCTGGGCCACAAGTCCAGTAACACTTCGGTCAACTTTATTTATAAGGAATCGTTTACTGCCAACAGTCAAATGTCTCAGGACTAAATTCAATGCTTCCCAAAGTTGTAAATTAACTGGTAAATTCAGCGGTTTCAGGAGAACTGGTTCACGAGTTAATTTAAATTCCTAAAATCAATCACAACATTACCCTTGATTATTGTTACGTATGCAACCTACACTACACCGAATGCGAATATTATTCGAGTTACCTTTCTAGGAACTTTGCCAAGGACTAGTTCCAGTTCTAAATTAACTGGATGTATTTTATCATTGTTTGATTTATCGGTTAAAATATTTTCGTAATCAGACAATTCTTCGGTTAGAATTACTCTTCCAGAATTTGTAACTGTACCGACAACATTAATAGGACATCTTTCTCGACGGGCTATAGATTTTAAATCGGTTATAGAATCTTCGTCGCATAAAATTCCATTATTTTCTTGGTACTCGGCACCCCATAATTCCAATACATTTATGGTAGGATCTCCCAATTCGAAGGATTTACAACAAATCACAGCTCCTTCGGGTTCCACTAACTCTTTCAGAACATTTCCTATGGAAAAAATTATTCATAGAGAATCTTATGAGCTGGACAAATTCTGTAGAATCTCTGAAAGTGCTATCACACGAGGAGTAAACTAACCATTTCCGCCAGCCCCTTGATCGTGAATACTTAGTATTGGATTTTCCGCATTTTCGATACAACTTCTGACAACGCGGTTCATTTTCTGCTCCATTTCTGGATCCCCTCTTTGAACTGCACCGAAATCTAACTCAGCTTTATTGTCTCCTTGAACCTGAAAATTAATCGTTGAATCAAAATCATGAAAAAATCCATACTGATGAACTGAAATAACCAAGTATTTAATTAATTTACTTTTGTAGAACTAGCTGAACCACCACCAACTCCGATACGATAAACAGGGCCACCAATTTTCACCACTTTCATTCCTATAAAATTTAATATTGCGATAAAATGGCATTAATTGACAATTTTTTTTATTCCATTATCATTATTTTACCTGCCTTTCGATGGTTTTTCTTTGGTAACAAATCGATCATCCAAAGTACCCATTCCACCGCTAAATAAAATAGGTTTGATGTACTCTTTACGTTGATTTTCCTCATCTACATACGAATACGAACGAGTAAACCCGCAAATGACAGGTTCGCCAAACTTATTTCCATAATCCGAACATCCGTTACTGGCTTCGATAATAATATCCAGCGGTTTGGCGAAAGTTGACAAATACTTTAATTTTTCATCCTCCCAGGGTAAATTATAATCTAGAAAAAAATCGAAATGAATAAAATACGAACTCGATTCAGAATCTCGCGTAAGAAGAGTTGCCTACCTGGAATAAGTAAGTTACCAACAGCGTAACCAACAGTTCCAGCGATTACATGACCCCCTCTACCTACCGCTTGTACATCTCTAATGCGACCTCCAGTACCGGTCGCTGCACCACTATAACATCACATCACCATCAGATTACCATTTCGAAGGATAGGGATGAAAAGGCCTTGAAAAGGCACGTTTTTTTTATTACCTGAAAGGAGACACCGCTGTGGGGAAGTTATGAGTTTCAGCGGTGAATGTTAGATGCTGAATGGTGTTCTCGGTTTCGAATTGACTCGGTATATTGGACGATTCGGGTTTGATTTTTATTACCTCGAAACCTACGATAGCGCTGCTATTGTCGTTGAATTTTATGATATTATTTTGATTCGAAAATTCTTGAGTATCCATGATGATTTTGAATAACGATTCGGGAATAATTGTACCATCGATGTTCAGAAGACCCTGTAAATCATTAATATTAGAAATTTATACCAAAATGATTCGTGAAAAAAAAAACAATGTTTACTTTGAAAAACCAATGTCTGGAATGTTCACTATTCGATTGAGCTAAATCAAAACACTCGACGCTGGTAGGATTTCTGTTCAATTTTTCACCGAATAATTCGGTATAGAAATTCAAATCCCAATCATCAAATGCCAAACCTAAATTGAAAATCGGCAATAGATTATTAGATGATTATAGTCCAAGTATAATATCATCATATGCAAGTTATATTCAAAAGCATCAGAATACCCAAATCATCATTGATTTCTTCCAAGGCAGTCCTGCCTTTTTTCAGAACATCGACAACGTACCAAGGTTGTGGTTTAACGCCATGATCAAAAGATGAAATCGGATACTCATAATTGCATTCAGTCATACGATCGTGCAAAGCATTCGTTATCTAAAAGATAAAAAGAAAGAAAGAAATCACGTAGGAAAAACGCAGTACATGGTAATTTAACAATTAGGTAGCAGGTGTTTCAGCAGCAAATTCTGATTTTAGAATATATAATTCTAATGAGATAGGTACCTCTCGTCTTAATCCATCATTTGCATTATTCTTTACAGTGATCAAATATCTGATCGATCTTTCAACTCGTGCCACTTGCGTTAAACCAGCAGAATGACAAACTGAAACTGCATTACTCGAAAATGGCGTAGAAAAATTCAACCTATTGGAAAAGTACGTTTATTATCGGAATATAAATTTTATACGCCGATAAGTTGAGTACATCAGCATCATATCAACTCTTCATTTCGTATGTACCTGGGACCAATTTCGATAAGAAACTGATAACCGGACGTAGATTTCAAAAAAGGTGATTCCCCGACGTGGTTTTCCTCAGATGCCAATTCAGACAATATCCATTTAATTTTTTTCACGTCTTCGACAAGAAATTCGTTTTCGATTTGGATATTGAAACAATACTCGAAATCTATTTTCTCTACAGCATCGAACCGGCGTGCACTTTGAAACTTACGTTCCACTGAGAACGTGCTCGTCGTAGGTTTCAGATAATAATGCAATACAACCATATCTATGGAAATATAATCAAATGTTAGTATCTTATATTTATTGGTAAGTTATTGATAAAATGCCTTCAGATTAAACACTTTTAAACGCACTTTACCTTTATGCTTCCTTAATAATTCGGAAATGAAATCGACTCTTTCCTTATATAATTAACATAACACGACTAGAACACTTCTATTCCCATTCAAACTGATAAGATTCGAGTTCCATGTGCTCTTCAATCTTCTGCACATCATTTCGTTATCAATGTACTTTGAACGAACCATTTTGTATTCATTGTTAATTAATGGATGGACATCTCTATTATAAACTTTCGAAACATTTTTACGTAAAGATCGCAAGAATCTCACGCAGTAAAATTGGAAATTGAAAAACATGTTTACTTATCACAATTACATATGTTTACTATAAGCTCATGACATGAATGTGTTCTTAAAATAAAAATTTTGATACCTGCTGGCACGTAGGAAAAAAACACAAAACGAAAAATAATCATTTAAAAAGTTTCCATTTTTTCTTGACTCAAATTTTCTCTATTCGTTCGAATTCGACAAATTTTCAAAAAAAAAAAACAAATATTTACTTGGAAAAAATGTTAATTTAAACGAAATTCTGTCAACGCGATAGAGAATTTCTGTTTTTCATGTTTCCAGAAACTAAAAATTCGTAAAAATTTCATTAAAAACTTGTTTTTCAATGTTTTGATATCAAATAGATAATTTTTCCAATATAAAATTTAATAGATATGGCAAAATATAAATTGGAAGGCAACGTAAGGGAAACTAAACTTGGATATAATATTAAAATACAACTAAAATAACATACATATTTACTAGGTATCTGGAAATTTGCTACCTAATACTTAATCGAGGTCATGGCCAAAACTAGATTTTCTTCAATTCGCGAATATCAATTTTCTAACAAATACCGCTATGAATAATTTTCAACATTTGACCAATGAATTCTCTAAGTAAGTATTTGATAGTGGAAAAAAAATTCTTCTCTTAACATACCATACCTATACGTTATTTCAAAACAGCAAATCAACGATACTTAAATTACTTAGGTATTTAAAAAACAATGAATAAAAATATATTGTTTCGAAGTTGGAATAGTACAATACAATAATTGAAAGAAATTCTATTCGAAGTTACAATAACTTATGTTATACAATACCAATTAATATCACAAAGATTAGGTAACAGTAACAATTAATTATACTCATTAATTCTAACTGTAAAAAAAAACAGACCACTGCTCTATTTATTCATTATCGTTATATCAAAGTAATTCAATGCAGTCTCAAAAATGGGTAGGTACGTATAACATTTAAAAAAACTCTGCGAGAAAATCGTTTAGATAAAAATCAAAAATAGTTATTTCTACCATTACTTCGATATAAAAAAGGAGTAAAACAACCGTACAACTGAAGCAACGTAGCTTATTCGATTATCAAAAAAAAAATTTTAATCCTAAAAAACTAAAACCTTGAATACACATACACAAACTTAAAATCGTTATCATTCATCCAACGAGTAAAACAATTTAGTAAACTGAAAACCCTACATACTCATAATGCTGCTCTAGTTAAACATATATACACACATACGACTGAATTTAAGAACGTGCAATAATAACGCTTGTTTCACGTTCCATTAAAACATTACCTCTATGGCTCGAGTCAACATAACACCAACTTCTCCGTTAGGTACATATACGTTGATTGTGAAAAAAAAAAATCTGTACATGAACATGCATCGATCACACTAGCATACTGTCGAATTCTTTTTTTACAACGTAGAACGTCTTTTTAGATCCCAAAACGCCTTTGACGACAGCTAACGTCTGCATTGCTGTATCTAAAATCACAGCGAAGAAGACGCCGATTAGACATAGGCCATATTTGAAAGCACCAATTCTATGAACTGAGATCGATTTGACGGCGCCGAAAAAATACATGTAGAAATTCACAGCTCCGACGAAAATACAAATACAATTTAGCCACATAGGTATTGGCATTGGTAGAATTAAGCTCAGTACGACGTTTGATATGGTGAAAGGCATGGTGATCCAAGCGTATAACGACATAGATAACCAGAATTTATAACGCCAGCTTATTTCAGGCGAAAGAACCACCAACGTGAGCCCTTGAACCCATCTCTTTCTTTGTTCGATGTAGTCGCGTAAGGTAAATGGAGACTTTTCCCACATTTCTCCGTCGATGAAATTGAAAGTATATCCGAGCTGGTAAGCTTTCATGGCGAAATAGCAGTCTTCGGCAATGGAGCCTTTTATACCGTTGTCGTAGGAAACGTGCTTTTCAGCTTCTACCTGTGAAATAAAACAACATGGATAGAAAATTTTTCAGTGATAAGCAGAAACTATCATGAAACGGTTGCTAACAGGCGCTGCCTATAAATCAACTCGTAGTTTACAGATTTCATCGCTGTACAGAGTTATGTTATCGGAAATTATTTTCGATGCAATTTTTTACTTTTACAGTGAATCAGCGGTCAACCGACTGACCGAGAAAACGATAACGAAATCGTGCAACTAAATCAATTAAGGTTTCAAAAAAAACACGTTGCTATCATTTTACGACGAAATAGCTGACAAGTTATTTAGAGAGAATTTCACGCATAGATTTGCAAAAAGATGATTCAACACGTCGGATGCATAGGTTATTCTAAGAAATTTTTAGAACTACCCAAAGTAAAATGATTACGACGTCAAATTTTGTTTGGTTCATACTGTTTGTTTTAAAAAAACACTTTTCAATTTTCTGAACTGACAACCAGCGGGAATGCGTATACATTTTTCAACTACTTACTGCCCAAACATGGCACAACTGCCTGTTGGAATAACCCATGGTCGGATGAAATTTATAAACTACGAGTTAATTCGTAGCACGGCAGCTAACTAGTCAAAATACTGATTTTTCGCCAGATCAATACCACTCGAGAGTATTTTTACTTCGGCCAACATTTTCAAAAAAACATACCTTTGACACAATAAACGATCCTTTCCAACTGAGTACTGGCTTATGGAAAAAGTAAAACTGGGCTCTAACTTTACCCATATCGTCAGCAACGCGAATACAATCAGCCAACGTGGTAATCCAATTGACGACCTTGTCGTTGGCGTAAGTGATCAATCCTTGGCCAAAATCGTATTTACCATCGAGTATAAAATTAATTATACCTCGTATCGAATTCACCGTCATGATGGTCTCTTCGTCTAAATGCACGATGTAATCGTTATCGGCCAAAATATTAACACCATCTTCCAAACAGTACTGTAAGGCTCGAGCTTTATACATAGCTCCTGTTTTAGGTTTATACGACGATGGTATAACGACTTCTCGAATCCGTCTATGATTCGGTAATCCGATCACTCTATCGGTGACTACTTCGATTAGAAAATTATCCATTCCAGCTTCCGAACACCGAGCCATGTTTCTGGCCACGTTATCGCGGACCAATTGCGGATAATCGCCTCGAGTTACGATTCTTATACATATTAAAGGTGTCAGTAACGAAGATCCTTTCAACGTTACTTTTTCAGGAAACGCGTTGAAACATATTAAACCGAGGAAGTTGAGTAATGTTTGAGGTACGGCGAGAAAAACCAGTAATCTAAGGATGATCACGATTAGGTACATTGGACCGTACACTACCCATGGGTCGTTGTCTTGTAAGATTATTTCAGCGTACGATACCCCATGTTTGATCATAAAACCGATTAGTATAAACAATGCGACACAATGTAAAAGGTGTTTCATTTGATTTCTACAGATTATACCTGTAACATGAAAAATTTATGAAATCTGATGCAAAGCGAATGCAATACTGGATTCTTTTTGTTTCGAGTGATTATTATTTCCACAATTGATCAAGTATTTTCTCACCTTTGGCAGCAATTCTCAACATTTTTACTTGGATTGTTTTCGTACAATATTTTTCCAAGATGTAGGAAGATTTCTAATCATGTAAATGTTGAATCTATAACAAATAAACACACGTGTACGTTAGTACCTATTAATGTACACGAATCGATTAAATTTAATGAAAAATAATCAGGAAACACATCATTGAAAATGTTTTCTATTTTTTCGAGCACAACGAAAGAAAAATCTTATCATTTAGAATTTAACATTTATCTAGACCTACCTATTCGATTAAAATTAATAGCATAAATTTTGAAATGGGTTCCTCATCCTCGTGTAATTTTTGATATTAAATTGGGTTGAAAAATGAGCCATAATCTCAGCCAATTTAAACCTACATGTGACATTTTTGAATTTATGATTCTTTGTCACTGGGTTATGCAAACATACGAACAAATGTTTTACAAATCGATCAACGTTATGGAAAAAATATTATAAAATGTGTCCTAGTTCCTCTTACCGGAGTTGATCGCAGTAAAATAATCATTATGTACGTCGTTCAAATCACCCATTGTCGTAACAGATGCCAGTTTAGAGTATTTTCCAAGTCGATAGATATAGGAAGGGTATAATTTGTAAATAGCTACCTATTTTAAAGTAGAATTGGATTGGAAAAACTATTCATCTCTTGATCTCACCTCGAATTATTCCAATTGGCAATGAACAATCATTTGAAGGTTGTTTAACTTGGTCAATAAGTAATTAGCAATAAATGTTTCCAACACATTAAAATATCGTACTATATAGTGGCACACAGAAAACACTTTATGGGATTTAAATTGTTAGATACGGCGATGCAATCAGATTGTTCACCAAAAATTACCAGTCAAAGTTCAAAGGGGAATAAGGGATAAAAATACCTAATTTTTGATCAATTGAAATGCACTTCGTCTGTTATCTGTTTCACTTGCGTTTGAGTGTAGACAAGCAAATAGAATTATTTCCCATTTTCAGCCAATCTCATTGGATTATGATAAGGATAAACCAATCATGTTGAAGAATCTCTGGAGTTGTTTGGCTGTCTCAAGCTCAAGTGAAACAAAATGGCAAAAAATACTTCGAATTGAATTATGTAAATACTTAGAAACCTATAGTCTGTTCCACGAAAGAAGCACACTCCTCTAACCGAAAAGTTTCTGTTTTGCGGCCGAATATTGCGAGGCATGATTGAA
>FIZU01004649.1:0-21834 GCA_900064475.1 Pseudococcus longispinus
GACAGCCAACAATTAGTACTGGGAGATGACGTCATACCCCACCAAATACAAGGCGTTTTGGGTATACTATGAGATTGTTCCTCAAAACTCGAAATGCCCTATTGTTATATTTTCTACTAATAAGTATGAGTATTGTCGAATGCGTTTTTAAAAGTATTTATTTTTCTATTCGATATCAATTTTTTACTAATATCATTAGTTATACCTACTTATACCATAAATTTTGAAAATTCCTAAAATTGGCTGCAGCAGAAGTTCGTTTTTCCGAGGACGACCCTATAAGTTGACATCATAAACTCGTTACGATTAAATGTAGTGTCTCAGTTCCTGTCTCTAGTCTTATTTCAATCAAAAAAAAAAAAAACCAAAAAAAAACGTCTTTATTCGATTTGTAATCTTACCCACTCACACTTGATGAAGCGCCTCAATCCTTTTTTCGTGCCCTTTTTGCCAAAACATTCCCTCGACATACTCGTATTGCAACGGATGAATATGACCAAAAGCGCCACGCGTATAAGACGAACGAAGTACTGATGATTAGATTATTACGTAACGATGAAGGAAGGCAAGAAGGGTGGAAAATAGGTAAAAAGATAAGAAACGGCATCGAGAGACCGTTCGGTTGCTTACTGTACAAATTAATACGTATTGAGACTTCAAAAGAGACGATTGTTCCGAATTACCATTGTTTTGGCTACATTTTGTAAAAATTTGTGTGGAACTGCCATTTTTCGAGCATAAGCAGCAGCTGGACAATTTACGGGTAAGTTTTTATCTAGCTATTTGACCGGTCTTAATTTCATAAAATTGTAGCGAGCTGAAGACCCCGAGGTGGTGATATTTGTTATTTTTGACGTTGATGTCGTATTGGTGTGGATGATTGGACGGAATTGTTAATTAGAAGCGTATCTTATGTTTTATACTTTCATGGGTAGTAGATATGGAAATGGAAATAATCAGGAAGGGTTCGGGGGTGTTTTTTTTCTTCTAGAATAATTGCTGTTTTTGAAAATTTTACATAAAATCACATCAAACATTCCCAACAATCTTCGCAAAAAGCTCTTCTGGTCAAACCCTCTTAACTCCCTCAAATGACTGTTTGGCTAATGGCTACGTTTCTGCATCAATGCTTATATTTGAATGAAGGTTACCCAGAATTTTCAAATTAAATGTTGCCCTATAAAAATTTTCAAATTCGAAAAAGAAATATGTACTGATGATGTTTTCTCTTCTATGCAAATTTCAAGGGAGCTCCTCCACCAATTATCTGGTCCCTGGGACCAAAAAGTTTAAATCCGGCCCGGAGTAGGTGCACAGCATTTCTGACTCAAAATATGTGTTTTTATACTTTTATGGTAAAATATGTAAAGATATTTATTTGGAATTTCATGAATTGCAAAAATAGTTTGATTATTGGTGATAGAATGTTGGAGGTAAAAATTTGTTAAAAGATAAAAATCTTGGCCCTACACGACTATTCTCTGCAGTTGGGCATTGACAGGTAATGCAAATACATATATTACTCTATTTAGGTATCCGGCATCGGGTATTATGGAAATGTAATTCTAGAAGTTGACCATATAGTCATAAAACGTTGATATTGCTCGATCGATAAAGTCAATTTATTCTCCACCGACAAAGTACATTATCGCCGGTACGCTAATATGGTAAAATGGTTATTAGAATCACGATGATATTTATTTAATCAATGCTATCGATAAAATTTTCTCGTTTTCAAAGGTTCGTCTTAAGACCCGATACATCTACCTATGGAACTCTAGGAGCGAGAATTTAAAAACATTATCCACTCGACGGCGGTATAAGGAACGAGTAAAAAAAAGAGTTGGTTTCGCGTTGTTATGTAAATAAGACACGCTATATCGGTGGTATCGCCGGGCTAAGGTGTAAGTAACTTTATAGTTTTATGAATTAATGGGGGCGTACGGTACGGGCATGATTTTTTTCAACATTAATACATAAGAATCGAAACGACTTGTTGATTGCCTCCGGTATTGATGCGGTTGGATTTTTACAATATGTACAAAGATACTTTTGATGCAGAGATAAGATAAATTATAAAATAATCATACCATTGCGGTATTTCAACACCCCTGACCGGGTTGGCGAACTAATAAAATGTAGGTTAACGGGTGAGTATGCCGATTCAGAGATACGATGTTTACCTCTATTAGTGTGAAAAATACGGTTCCCTTAATCCGCAATTCGGGAAAGATTTCAGTCCATTGGTTACATAGGCGCGGCCGTGCTCTCACCGTCGTCACCCCTATGTATTGAAAAGAACGCAACAAGTGCTTCTGTAAATCTATCCATCAATATTTATTTTAAGGGTTGCTCTTGTTGCGAGTATTGGGGAAAAAAATATCAACTGTTACACGAACTGTTTAGTTGAGTGAGATTTTCCGCTATCCGAACGCGCGTCTCACCTATTTTTTTTTCTCTCACTTAAAAACATTGAAACTATTCAACAAGGGGAAAACAAGATCGCACCCCTTTTTTTTCTGCTACTTTTTTTCCTTGAAAAAATTTACATGCCGATGTGTCAATACAGATTAATTTATCCGCGTAATGGTTTACACGTAGACGACTACCCTTCGTGCTTCTTTTTTTCACTATATACGCTATAAATGGGAATTTATAATTGAATTAGTCACTGATCGGATTTTTTTTCATTGTAAGGTTACCGCAAGAGGGGCGAGGTATGTTATTTGTCATTTTTAGTGGTGTTTTTTTTGCCATCATTACGTATAGTGACATATGAGACGTGGTTAATGATGAAATGATGAGATGCTTAGATACTCTAGACACAATAGAGGGTGAAATATGGTTCGAGATGGAAAAAATCTAAAATTAGCTTTACAATATAATCTTAGGTACGTTGCAAAATGTATTCAGGTTAGGTTTACATTATTCCGACACTCGAAACGCGTCAAAGAAATAGGATTTTATTTACGAAACTCAACCACCATCGACAGTTAGGTGAAATGTATACTTACAGTATCGTCGTTGGCTGGAAATATTTTGCATACTGATAAAACGACTATAAAAGTAAAAAACATTAGTATACACCGAAGAAGAAGCGGCGAAAAGAAATTTTAGCAGATACTGTACGAGTATTTACTGCTTAATATCCTTTCAACCCTTTTTCTTCTTTGACTTGCAGCATTTCATCGTGCAAAAGCAAACACCCTTTTTACTGGCAAAAATCATCCTTCTTATGCGCCATTTCCTCTTCCATTCGTTTCCCATCTTCGGATACATCTTATTGCCTTTGAAAATATCAGTGTTGGTTTGCAACCCCCAACAAAACGCCTCTCGAACCTTATTCTAAACTACCTCTGCGGCTAAAAAGCAGATGGTTTTATTTTCATAAATTATTGGTTTACTTTGTTTAATTTAATTAATGTAAAAACACTTTTTACTTTGTTACGAGTTGAAAGTACAGTCTGGTGTAAAAAGTTGGGTTCGTTTTTTTTTTGTATTCTTGCTTTAATCATTACATCACCTTTTTAGTTTACCTTAGAAAGGAAAAAAACGGAGGATAAAAAGTACGAAGTACGAGCCTATACCTATATATCACGCGTTTATTATTAATTTTTTCAATGGAAATGTATCTAAGAACGTTTATGAATAGGTTTCGAATTCGAACTATACGTTTATGATGTCAATGTGTTTGAGAATGAGATGATGAATGATGATGGTACGAAAAATAAAGAATTATGGTAGGTATGGGTACTTCATATTGTCAATTTTTCGAATCAAATGAAAGTTGGAGACAGAAAACACATTTTGATTAACTTTTGGCGTAAAATTTTTAGCTTTGAAGTTTATTTGGTTTTCGTTAAAACAGATGTTTTGAATTTACTTTCCCGAAAGGAATTTTTTGGTCTCTGGAAGAAAGTGAAATTTTGTTAAAATGAACGAACTATTTCTATGATCAATTTTCGACCGCACGTTTTTCAGCCCTAATTTGACATTCGATATTCCAGCAAGCTTTCAATCCTTCTTGAATATTTCAAAACTTTCGTGAAATTGGTAAAAATCAATCATTTGAAATATGAAAAAAATCATCAGCATCATTCAAAACGTTGTTAAAATTTCGACAATATTTTAACAATGTTTTGAATGATGTTGATGATTTTTTTCATATTTCAAATGAATTTTTTGATGCCTGATTTCGTAACCGCTGAAAGTTGAAATTGGAGATTTGGTTCGATAACATGCTCTTTTCAAATAGTTTTACAAATTCTAACTTAATTTGGGAAATGAAACACAACTTCAGCCCAAAATTTTTGAAAAATACAAGGGAGTGAAATTTTTACGAGGTCATTTCGAAATCTAGACACAACCTTTGTGCTACCCTTTCTCATTCAACTCTGCAGAAAAAAAGTGTAAAACGATCCGCTTTAATCTACAATCGAATACTTTGCTCGTTAAAATAAACGAGAAAAATTGAAAAACTGGGTCAATTTGCAATCTATCGCTCATACCGTGGAATCGTCGAATCGCGAAATTTCCATTTTCTTGTAAAAAGCAACCCGGAAACATGTACATAGGTATTCGAAATAGGTATTACATATACTTACCCGGGCATACTATGTCGGGGAAAAAAACAAGTATACTAATTGCTAACCCCAGCTAAGCTATTAATGTTTGGTAACACTTCGCCGCAGCATTTAGTCAACATGCATCCGCGAGCGAGGCATTTAAAAGCTCGAACATTTTAGTTTAACTACAAGCGTTTAACCTCGTCTCTTAATCATGAATTCGAATTAGTCGCTGGTCGAGAAATTACTTACAATCACGACGGTTAAAAATATCGTATACGAAGGCGACACGAAAACCGTGCAGATTAATGTAAAACTCGCCAAGTACAGGATATTACACGTTAGGTTCGTACAAATCATAAAAAAAAATGTGATTAATACTTGAGAGAAAAGTTTTTTTTAATGTCAACGGCGTTATACTCTTAATTTTCGTCGATATGATCACAATTAACATTTTCTATTTCTTTCGCGCGTACGTACAAACGATACGAAATTTACTCTCGCTTGCACCTTTTGCGTTCTTTTGTTTCTTTTTTTTTTACGCGAATTTTCACATTTTAATCATTTCCAACCAAAACACAATTAACGTCACCGTTGAATTATTGCCGGAATATAGGTAAACCACATGAAATATGCTAATTTAGAAACAGTTGAATGTAACTACAATAGCATGTCGTAAATATGGGGCTTCATCGAAGAAACACAGCTTATTTAGCCCTTATCCGCGCAATCTAAATAGCTTTGATAAATAGCTCGTATTTTAAGATTAGCTAAATGAAAGTATATACCTGCCTTTTTGGATTAGATTGCGCCTGGTCGCCCGTTAAAATTAAGTTATTATAAGGCGTGATTTATTGGCTACCAAGACGATGGCAATAAAGTATGTATTTTTCTGATACCGTACTCTTTTTTTCGTGTAAAGCTTCGGCGTAGGCATTTTTGTGATATGCCAAAATTACCCTTTTACTTTTATGAAGTAATTTGCATAAAAATGAATTCCCATTGGCCGGTTAATGTTATCTGAAAATCAGCTCCTATAAAGTTGACCGCTTCATTGGCCACGAGTCGAGCCCTCTAAACGCCTTAGCACATCTCCACCGTAAACCTACGTTGAATTTGTACCTCTACACCTTTCTCTATCCACAATGTACACAGCTACAGCCGCTATACCCAACACCCGACTACCCGGCTACCGGTTTTCAAGAGTTACGTATACTAAAATACCACTCTGCTAGGTACATGCACCGTCTACGTTTATACAGACAACACTCTACACGTATGGAAAACAGGTGCAATGACGAGCAGACCAGCTAAGTGTGTCGTAAATTACTACCGTTAATATTCTCACAGGGTTCTAAGGCGGCGCCTACATCACACTCGATGTACTTTCCTTTATGCTTTCAAAATGCCTACCCATAGAGTCTATAATGTCGATATCGTGTATCGTGTTTTCAAATTTGTCATAACTTCCGCCCCGAAAACAAGTCTCCGAAGAGTCAACCAACCGGATGTCGCGCTATTTTGGGGATGATAGGAGTCGAGGTACACACGAGATTACGTTGTTGCTGAAAATTAGCATCCATCAGATGTACCGAACTTAGACCAACAGCAACCATTCTAACATGATTTTCGTGTTAATCTCTCCAACGAATCAATTATCGAATTCAACGTCGCGTCGTGGTTGTCGACAGCAACCGAAATAAGTTTTACAATTTACTCCATGCAATCACATAGTCTGCTACCGGAACATTATTATATACAATATACAATCACAATTATTAAAATCTAATTGTCAAAAGAAAGTAAATTATATTCGAGTTTATCCTAATTATATCAAGTTGAAATGGTGTACGATTTAACAGATAGATACTACTGCTGGATATACTTTTTTAATTTACAGACTTGCTTAATTAACTTTGCTCGCTCTAATAGGTTACATTGAATCGCTCATTACCAACAGAAATTATATTGTTCGTAAAATTTACTTTGTTCCATTATTGCCTTGAATTTGTTATAATCTTCTCGCTGAACAGTAATTAGTTCAATGGCTAAAGAAAAATACAAAATACATAATGTATTTCGTATCATTAGACAAATCCGCGTAAACTCAACCGTATAGTATAGTATACGGTAACCATTACCTACGTTTCGTAACTTTGGTCTCGATGCGTAAAGTGTATATAATTTTTTCTTCTTCGTGTTACGTTGTTTGTAGGTAGGTGCATGTGTGGTAAGTATCGAGCATGGTACATTGAACTGTTCAATTACCTATGCAGATTCTTGATACACCCATCTTCCTGCAGATTTTAAGATTTTTCTAAAGTTCTTTTTATGTACAAGTATGTGTATAGCCGAAGGAGAACATCCATGATATCTTCTTCTGGAGAGTCTTTTAGAAGTGACTAGTTCAAAATTTACAGATGACACCGTTTTTCTGCAATTTAGGATCATGGAGATGGGATTAATCTTTTATGGAGGGAAATTCTACATCAGCCTGTAGTCTACATGTGGTTTCTGCTGGAGTTAATCTGCAGAAAGACCACCCTCTGGACGTGTATATCCCTCTTGACGCAGTGTGTCACAAAGTTGTGCCTAAAACAAACAAATTTGGCCCTCTTTTTGACTACACTGCGTCAAAAGTGTAAAAAATTCTCACTCGTGGCACTCTTTGGAATGCCATTGTGCTTCAAATGCCAGAAACTGTCATTTTTGGTAATGCTGACTCTGCGTTAAAGTCTAATTTCTGTACAGTTATATTTTTTACAGCAGAAAAAGGAAAAGGACAAATAATTGTGTGGTAAATTTCATTTTCTGAAAAAATACTTACAAATTCATATACATACATTCATATGCAGATTTTTAGATTGGGATCGCAGAAAGATCACTTACTCTTCTTATTCTGACTCTGTCGTAGAATTTTAGTTTTGATTGATCCCCGGATTGGCTGGATTGCTGTTAAAATTTGACCAGGCACCCCACTTGAGTGGCACTTGAGTTTTGGCAGATCATCATATTCAGACTCCAAGTAAAAAATTATGTGAGAAAAGGTCATTTTCAGTGATCAAGCCCTTTTCAAGTCAATTATAAGGTGGACATACCTGATTTCGGATTTTTTACGATCCCTGGCACTCTTTTGGCAGACTATCATATTCGGATTCGGCATAAAAATTTCCTAAAGTAGACACCAATTTTACCTTTCAACATTTTCATCTTAAAATTCACAAAAAATTATAAACTTTGAGCTTTCGCTACGCTTGAAAGCAGCAATGGTGGCTCTCAGACTATTTTAGGTATCACAGAAAGTTGGTCAAAAACGTGTCATTAGTTTTCCTTCGGAGAAAAATCTCCTTAATCATGGTTTAGATACCTTTCGCCTACACGTGTTGAATACAATAGTGGCGCTTTCAGATGGTCAATTTGAGGTCGGAAACAGTATGTCAGCGTGTGTTAGACGCTTTGACACAGCTTCAAGACTGTGTCGACTTGTGTTAGAATGTTTGTCACAGTTCTAACACAATGTTACCTTGTGTCAGGATGTCTGGCACTCGCTGACACGCCGTTCCACTTCTGCATTTTCTTTGGTTTGCAAGCTTTATAAGCTCAGTAAAACTCAAAAAAGTCAAGGTTTTGAAAAATGCGATAACTTTGCAGGTTTCAAACTTCACAAAGATGTTAAAAGGGGTGTGGAAGTTGCTGATGAGCTTTTGTAAGCGTAAAACAGTGCATGTCGGTGTGTATTAGACATTCTGACACAGCTCCAACACATTATGAACTCGTGACAGGGTGTTCAACTCACACCAACACGATGTTAAAGCTATGTCAGAGTGTTTGAAGCGTCTTCAGCACTATGCCAACGTGTCAAAACCCGTGTCAGAGTATCTGACACAGCATTAACACAGGGTCGGTTTGTGTCAGAGTGTTTGACACGCGTCGACACTGTGTTGAAGCCTTGTATAAATGTGAATAATTCTATCAGCAGGTGATCTTTTCTGATAAAAATATATTTTGAATACATTTTAAATGTTTAAAAAAAAATTTTGAAGAATAAATAAAAAACTCATAACGCAAGAAGGAAGGCAAGGCCTGGCAATATCGAAGCGACGTGTCATTTTTTGCTTTTCTAGCATTTTTTATTGAATAATCTTGTATGTATTTGAAAACACTGCTTCAAAAGTCACGGGGGTTCAATTTTTCTTTGCTTAAATCTGCACATGTTTCATCCTCCTTCAAAAAATACTTTGACTACACCACCAAATTACAGATTACTACCTATTTTTCATTGAATTTTCACCTCTTCTCCATTTTTTCTCAAAATTTAGCTCCCTTCTTAAAGTGGTTTTTAGCTGGGCTTATGCAGCATTTCAATAAAAATTTGAAAAACTGAGGTAATGTGGAGTGAGCTAATTTTACTTCATTCCATAAAAATAGTTTACTGTTTTTCAGCAACTTCCACAATAGATTATTCGTGAAAAAACATACATATTTTCATATTATTTACAAAGAAAAAACACCTGTAAACCTTGCGTAAAATACCTACTCGCACAGAATACCTAACCGAATACATACGATATTAAATCTACAATCAGAACCTTAGGTCTGTGCAAGTTTGCGTGTCAAACATTATTGTAGAACAAAGACAACACTGTACGGCCACCTTGATTGTCATTTTTGTCAGTAACCCGTCTAATAAGCGATTTTAATGATGTCGGTAATTATAGCGTTTCGATTCCACTTGGTACACACGAGTATATCTTTATTATTATTTTTCGCCATATTTTTTGATATTTTCGCTTATTTGTCTCAGTTCCCGGAATAGTGATTTCTTCGCACGATGCTTCGTTTATAGTTGAGTATGTAGCTTAGCCCGTACTACCTACAACTAGATAACCTAATGCTTTCAACTCTTCCTGTCATCTTGTTGTAAAATCTAACGAGTACAGAACTTATTAGATATTTACGCCTGTTCTCGCGCGTATACAAATCCGTTAGTAATTTAATATTTTCTGAAAAGGAAAAAAAAATACATAATGATGAAATGATAATATTCAGGTATTCGTTTACAGTTGCTGATTTTAAATTGCATCTCGTCCGTAAGAGCGTGCATAAGAACCCTACGCTACATATGCGAGAAATATCCGGGGAGTGTTGCATTTTTCACTCATTTTTGATGCGTAACGCGACTCGAGTTAGCTCTTCGATTAAATTCATAAACGCATTAAATAATTATCAATTATCAACTACTTCCGTTCGCCTATATCCAGACGCTGTTCTTTTTCTTCTTCGTATACATACTTATAATTATCAGCTACGCTAGATGCGAAAACGCCAACGCTATAGCGCCACCATATACTACGTGTAGTCGCCGCGCCGATTAGCTGACGGAGGCTTGTTTATGAAGAGAGCGAGAGAGATAGCGAGAGAAAAATGAGCAGAAAAAAAGAAATATCTAGCAACCTTGGCTCGGGCGCGCGCAAAAAATTAATTATTTCTGTTAATTCGATTTAGAAAGCTTCGGATCGAAAATTTTAAAGCAGATAAAAACCGAATAGATTAACCGAGCTACTATTATATTAAACGGATGAAGCCGGAAAATGTCCCGCGGATGAGGAACGGGTGCTGCTGGATGCTGGATGCCGAGCAACGAATATTTTATTAAAAGTGAACCCGGAATCAGGCCAGTTCGTTAACGGATTATTATTTTTTTTTTCTAAAATACGAGCGAAGATAATATAATTATTAAGATAGATGAGATTGCGGTACATAAGCCACGAGCGGAGGCTGCGATTCCAACGGAGTTTGCTTTATGAAACAAAAGATGACTTTACAAACAAAAGAACGACCACCGCGGAGATTATATGCGCGCGTATATATAACACCAGCAGCACTGATAGATTGAATAATCTTCATCCGTTAACTGACGCCTTTAAATTTTTATTACTTTTTCATCCCTTCGAAATTTTTATTGATGTACGAGCCAACAGCCAACGCAGCCAACCGAGCCCGACGCTGCCGACGTAAAATATTCGATCTCGTTACCCTTTTTCCTTTCGCCATTTTTAATCGTCTTCAATTCGCACGCCGCGTTCTAATCAACCGCAACAGCCAGCAACAAATTATCCTTTAATTAACAATTTTTTTTACGCCATCAAAACCTAATATACAGAGTCAGCAGCACCTTTTGCTCCCTGCTGGCGAAATTTTTATGCCCATAAGTCACGATATACTACATATACCTGCTATACATAAACTCAGAACTTGATACGTGATAATTTTCTACAGCGGCGCGATTAATTCCTCTATGTTTACCGTACATAGGTACAACAATGATTATAACACGTCGTCTGCTGCCTGCTTGCCTTCTGCCTGCGCTTGCATATTGTAACTTCGCAAGTTCCTTCTTCATACTTCATGTAAAGTGAACATTTTCGCTTCGCATTTGCTCCGGCGTGTAAATGTTATGTGTATACCGTGGTACGTCTATACGTATACGAAATACCATGTGATCAACGAGGTACAATTACCTCTTTTACATGCTGTATAAGTATTCGTCTGTTGTACAATGTACATAGCTCTTCGTATATGCAAAATGTTTAACGCCAGGCATTTCAAGTGTTATTTACTCGATGAACATGAATTTTATCGGCTAGGTATCCGAATTTATTCGTCGCATGTTAAGTAGGTAAATGTATAGGTATTTGCGAGTTTACAAATGTTGGTAATTGATGTTTTTTATCTGGTTATGCTTCCAGAGAAATTTCCAACTGTAAGCATCAAATTTTTGTCAATCCAGAATGTTTTTTTCTAGATCTTTCTGCAGAAAAAAGGATATCACCACTTTTGCAAATTCTTCAATAGGTACTTTTTCAACTTCTTCAATAGGTACTTTTTCAACTCTGAAAGTTCAACTTTTCTTGCTTTTAAAATACGTAAAAACAGTATTTCTTCAGGAACCGTACGGTCCAGATTTGAATGTTTCTTTCAATAATTTAAATAAAACTTCTTACCATCGAAAAAAATGAAATACTCGTTCGGTCAAAAGTTTTGAATTCATCCTCAAGTTGGTACTTTTATAGCAGGTGTCTAATTTGTTCACAAAAAAGATAGCACACGATTAGTTTTGTTTCCATTTCCATCAATGTAAAAACCTATAATTAGATAAACACAGCGCGAACCGGATGCAACGATGTCTCCTTGAACAATAAGAACGTTTCATTCATTAAATAGGTACACGAGAAGGTGCTTGTACTTGTAAGAAATATATTTAGACGTCTATATAATAAGATGAAAAAAAATCTTAATGGGTGATATAAGTAAACTTTCATAAAACAAGGTGTTTGAAAAAGCAATGGTAATTTTCCTTACCGCAGAATACCGCACGCAGCTCTCGCGAAAAACCTTAATTTCGAATAAATATTTTAAACGTAAATTTCCACCATATAATCTGCTGACGAAGATGCTGTTTCGCGTTCTGAACCGCGCTAGCCTCGGCATCTAGAACGGTAAAGGGTTTCCGATAAGCTACCGGATAAATAAGTTATTTCAAAAATGACATTCTCGAATTACAATCTGTCATGAAAATAAGTTGAAGTATTGTCAAAAATGTTGACATTTGCGCTTCTGATAGTAAGGGAAACAACGTAGCAATAAAGTTCCATCAAAAAATCCGCTTATAATTTAACTTTTAAATGTCTAACCGACCACGTATTCAATAATCAAAGTATAATTTCAGAGTATACGCCTAAAAAGCTTTTGAACTTTTAACTTTTTCAGAACTAACGGTCTTTTGAAGCGAATAAACGATGATAATTTTTCGTCAAAGGCGTATTCTACGTGTGTTTACTTATACGTATATCTACGTAGGTGTATTTATGTGCATGGTACGTTATGCATTCAATAAGAACGTGATTAAAACTACGTAGGGTATAACTTGGTATTTAAAAAAAATTGTTTACTTTGACGAATGATTTTACTTTTTGATATGAAAGTTGAAATGTTCTGATTCGTGTGTCATTCTGTGGTTGAAATTTATTCAATGCCAACCAATTTACATTATCATTGACCTTCGCCGATCATATATGTGTATTGTGTATGCTTCTGATAATTAAAACTATATTTCGAGCGATAAAAACGATTTCTTCGCGTTTGTCGAGCTATTTAGTACTCGGTAATTTGAAGCAGAATGAATGTACGAGTACGTACGTAAAAGTTTAGGTAGAGAGCATAAACCTTGGCATTAGTGAAAATTCATCAAAACAAGAATTGCAGTTTTAAAATTACAGAAGTATGCATTTGACGGATTAGTGGTTCGTGTGCAAAAATAAGAGTTAGGTACATTGTTTATTTACATTTTTACCTGCTCAAGTATACAGCTCACTCGAGCTATATTACCACTTACCAGGTAGCTAACGTGTAATACAGACTCATTGACCTCATAAACAAACAACAAAAAATGCATTATATGGTATTATTTATTATCTCCTGGTAAATCGACCAACTACTTCATAACTTGGCATAGCTTTGACAATTGCAACAAAATTTACAACTATCAAAACTGCAGTAGTGTAACGGTTTTACAGCGTGTATGTTCACGTGATAATAATTACAACTTAACAAGAGTGTAATTTTAATTCATCTATTGTACATATAAATTAACGTATGTTTATTTAATATTTATTTTAACATAAGAATATGAAATAGATAGATATTTTAAAAAATCTTTGAACAGTATCGATGTATCGACATTATTTGATTTTTGGTTTGATTTTTTCCTTTTGTTTTCAGAATGGGGCAATTTCCAGAAAATGGTGTGTGGTCTACTCTCTTTCTCCTCGGTTCAAAAACCCAGTAGGTAAGTCAATTAGTATCTAACCATGATCCATGCTTGTTAATTGATCGCATAGCTTGGGTACTGGCATGCACCTGCCATAAAACTGATGACGATGATTAAGTAATAACCTGGCGAAGTTGAGTATCACGAAGAATCAAAAGAATGTTTTTTTTTCGCTTTTGCTTTTACAATCGAACGAAATACTGATGATATTCGATACATAATAAATTTCCAACAAGGACAGCTTGTCGAGTACTGCGTAAGAATCATCGACGATTTCTTCTTTTAGTGTTTTATTGTTTTATGGGTGATTTTAAAACCCTACAGTGAGTGGTTCGAGGAAAGATAGACTTCAGAAGCTCCAGAGTTCACGATAATGTTGGTGAAAAAAAAGTAATTCGAATGGTTGAGAAAAAAATACGATCGGAGGTAATCAATGGCAGAAAAATGCCACCCTCGATTCGTTTTTACGTATTCAGGGGGTCTACCGGGTGCGAAAAGCACGAAATTTTGATAAAACTGATTAAATTTTGAAGCTTGTTTTTCGATAATATTCCTTCAATTGAAAATGTTCGCCCTCGCTTCGCTCTGGCTCAATACATTTATTTAAAGCTTAGCTTTTTTCAGCTTTCGGTCTCTGTTTTTTTGGACTTGGAAGAATTTTCAGTTTTTGAACGACCTTTTGGAATTGGAAAAAATCAGAAATCATGCTGACTTGTAGATACTGTATCAGAAATTAGAATTTTTGGACTTGGAAAAAATTCAGAAATCGCGCTGACTTTTAGACATTTTGTCAGGCAGCCTTTCAGAAATCATGCTGGCTTTTGGATATTTTGTCTGAAATTAGACTTTTTGAACTTGAAAAAATTCCATAGATCACGTCAACTTTTAGAAATTTTTTCAGACTTTACAAACAGAACGAACCAGGGGCCCTAAAGGCACTTCTAGGGTACACACCAAATCCACATGCCAAAGGCGACCTCTTAAGTCATTTTGGATTAGTTGATGGGCATAATTCGAGGATTTTTAAGCTGAAAAAAAGCCAAAATAACAGTTTTCTTCTTCTCCTGATTGCTGTAAGAGGCTGATTTTTGGGTATGCTGTATAAATACATCTTTCGATTATCATGAATCAATTTCATTTTCAACATTTTTTGCTTCTCCTCTTTTTTTAAAAGAATTCTGAAAATGACTCCAAAAAGTACGCGCAATGTATGATTGTGGAGGGGGAGGGGGTTATATTGATAATATCCACAGAAAAATTAAAAATACTCGTATAAAAGCACGAATTTTTATTTTTGCGATTTGGCAGACACCTTTTCGATCGAGGTGCAAATTCTACTCGTATAATTTTGAAACACGTCGATTACATCAAACAATTGTATCATTCGTTGGCATTGTTTGAATGTCGTTACGCTGCAATGTGCAATTCGACCATGGTATTACCAATGGAACTAACAACTTGGAACTATTCTATGTGTACTTTAACTATTGAGATACTTCCGATACTTTAATGAACACCTATACAACTGATAAGATAACTGCACTCGTATTACTATCGCGTAGAGCAACCTTTTAAATTGAAAGGTTCTTGTATGTATAAAATTCGCGAGCAAACTTTCTTCCAAGTAAACTTTCCGCTCATTTTAGGAGTAAATGAAGATTCGACGAGTGCGCTTACAAAACAGTCGAAAAGTACAAGCGAAATTTCAAACTTTGAATAACGTCGAACAACTTTTTAATTTTCATACCTCACAACATGCAGGTATCGAACTATATTTAATAATCGTATCGCTGACTCGAGATCACGAGCAGACCGAAGGGCATTTTCGTATATAGATCTGCGAAAAAAAACCATTCGATGGTATTTTTGGTGTGCCTACGTACTCAGGTACGTATGTAAAACCAGCCTATGAGCTACAAACCGTCGGACATCGATCGTTTCACGTAACACCCTACATTTTTTTAATCCTTTTTCCGAATATTTTTACTCCCACAGTTGCTGATAGCTATTAACCAGCGACCATATTTTCATATACATATTACACATAGTAGATATTAATGTACTTGGCGTTTCGGTCAGTAATTATAATTTTTCAAGACATGCATGTTTCATTAATATAGTTAATAATAGTTTACCGCTTCCGTCGGATAGCGTGCGTGATTTGATTCCGTCGTACTGTTTTTTTTCTTTCCTTCTTCTTCGCTTTTCTTATCTCCTTATTTATATCTTTTTATATTTGCAACAGCCATCGTCTATAATATCTTATAAGCTCTATACTTCATACTTCGTTAAATCGCGTTCAAAATTAAAAACTCATTTGTTCCGGTATTCCTCCCAAAGATGCTACTGTCGATTCGATATAGGTACTTACACCCGCACTCGATAATTCACTATACCGGTTTTGGTGCTCATGTAGATGTAGATCTACGAGTAGATCTACCTGTACCCCTACTCGACTCTCGCCAACGGTCATTAACGAAATAAAATCATAACGGCGAGATCCTACTATCGTCAGTTCCGATATTTCTTGACGCTGGCTTGACACATCACCCGCAAAGGTCGCGATTTTCTAAGCGCTTTTTCAACCATATTATTACGACGAAGATGTCACGTTTTTACCCTCGTCAATAACACCCCGTGACCTAGTACCCTACAGGTCCATTTTGTGAGGGTGAGTTTTTTTTTACTTCGGTTTGCCGATGCTTGGTACATGTATGTATTTTATACGTATAAGTATTACATATGTATGTGGTATAGAGCTTTATTGAATTATTCCAAATGTGTTAGCGGATCGTTTGGCCATGAATTCAATGAAGCTTATACGTCCTTTAGAATAATGGAGTAATATGCGTGTCCGCGATGATAACCTTTTTTTTTCCCGATGCGATGTTAACTTTTGTCGAAGGGTCAATGCTGCAATAATGACGTAGGCGGTATGTTATACATGTAGTATACCTATTATACCTATATACAAACCATGTATCCAGTTCATTGCCTCAACATGAAAGGTAGGGGATAAACTTCAGTTTGGATGGGAGAAATCTTGTATGCGGTTTTGGTTACATTTTTGGAGTAGGAGGCAAGGCGTTTTTCAAGCAATTTTCACTACATGGTTAAGCTTTATTTTTGCAAGGATGGGCGCAGACGACAAAAATACTCAATTTTTTATTGATTGTTTATTGAGGGAGGGGGAGGGGGGGTCGAAAATAAAGGGAATAATGTAAACGAAATTGCAACCATCGTAACTGGTTGCTATTTTCACCAAAAGTTATCGAGTTACTTTCTGCATGAATTTCAAGTTGAAAAAAAAATTAATAAAAAAATTGAAAAGAAATTTCAGGTCAATTCCAAAAAAAAATGTGTTTTTTTTTGTTTTAGTGTATAAGAATACTTTATTTTGTCCCTTCAAAAAATGTAGATAACTTGAAGCAGTAGCAGTGATTTCCATAAAAAAACATTTAAAATATCTTGAAAAAGGTCATCAGATCTTAAAAACTGTTAAATTCCATTGAAATTTTTGTTTATTCTTAAAAATTGATAAACATCTCATTCAAAAGGTCAAAAAAATCATAAAAAGCATCTAAAATCTCGTAAAAATTGTAAAAGTTGAAAAATGTTGTGAAAGTGCTCGAAATGCCATAAAAAAGTGCAATATTCGCAACTTTTTATAAAAATCTGTAAAAGTAGAACAAAAATGGCGAAAATTCTAGCAGTTTTTAGGAGACTTTCGGCGGATTTCTTTTCTTTTTTTTAATCCCTTTTACCATGATTTTTATTAAAGTTTCTATTACTTTTACAATATTTTCAACGATTTTCATGATTTTTTGGCCATTTTTATGACATTTTTTTACCAATTCGGCGATTTTACGATTTCAACGAATTTTACGAAATTTTAATAGTTCTTTAGAAATTTAAAAAAAATATTTTATATGATTTTTGTGAATATTTCAAGATTTTTTACGAGATTTTCGACAGTTTTTATTATTTTGAAGTCGTTTTTACCCTATGTTCACCAGCCAAGAATTTTCACGACATTTCGAATAATTTTTATCATTATTGCACATTTACATGAATTTTTATAAAATTTTTGACCATTTCAACATTTTTTGATGATTTTCAACCATTTTCTCGATTTTTTGGCTGATCTTATCATATGTAGGTACTTATACCTACTTACGGAATAATAATGAAAATTTTTACAATGTTGAAACCATTTTTAAAACCTGAAATTTTCAAAATTTTCTCGACACCCCCTACCCCAATGTGTCCAAAAGCACTTTTTTTTAGAAAAATTCAGTTACGATACCTGGAACTGAAATTTTCAGCAAATGAAAACTTCGTATTTCTTTTTCTAACATGCTCGCAACATTTTTTCATCGAATTTAAGTTGTGATGAAAAATGTGTTGAAGGTTTGTATGCAAAAATCCTATGAATCCAAGGATTTGGAATTTTTTCTATTAAAATACATTAATATTGCTCCCACTGAGAAAATTTTTAAAAATTTTTCCCACGAAGTTTTTTAAAAAAAGTTTCTTAACTTCTTCGTAATTGTGCAACTTTTCCTTATTTTTCTAAAAAAAACGTGTTTTCTAGTTTTGTGATGAAAAGCAAAACATGCAGATTTTTAATCATAGATATGTTTTGTTTAAATTTTAGAGAAATTGTGTAATGATATTATGACTTTTAAAAAGCATTATTTCTCCAAAATTTTAAACAGACTCACGGCTTCAAAAAATGCACTTATCTAATGACTTAAAAATTTCCCCTAATTTATCATTTTATGACTTTTTGTTCAAATTTTGCAGTGAGATTTTCTTATGCCAAAATTTTTTTTTTCACCTAAAAATCTGAAAAATATCTGCTTTTTAAGAAAAATATTCAAACGTGAAGTTTTGGCAGGCAAAACATAAAAAAATTCAAAAATTCGAGAAATATCTTAAAATCAGACATTTTAATAAAAAGTGAAATATTATTGAAGAATATCTTGAAATTTGATTTTTCAACGAAAGTTCGTTAAATAGGTATCTGATTCTAATTTTCTTCATAATTTCGATAACATTTTCAAAGAAAAAGATAAAATCAAGAAATACGGATCCCCCTCCATTGTAACATTTCTTCAACCAAAATCATCAATAAGTTGACTCCAGCCTGAAATCACGTATGTAGGCTACATAATGAAAGTACATCGCGTTTTCAAATTTTCAATTCATGAATAATTTCTCCAGCTGGATACCAATAGTGCAATAAGTCATAAAAAATTCGTGCACGAATTTTTCACCAAAGCCTTCAAAAACTTTAGTTCTTATTTAATCAGATTTTTGGTAGAACACACTTCTTCATCAATGAAAAAGTTCTTTTCATTAGTCTGAGCAACGAGAGAGAGAGAAAGAGAGTAAATGAGATCGGGATGGGGGGGGGGGGGGGGGGGGGTGTGAAAAGTTCAATGAATTTGAGGAAATGTTGAAAATTTTGTTTGAATATAAGCAACGTGTGAAGATAATTTTACCTCTTTCAGCTCCTCCCATTGATTTTGGAGGCGTTCTGGACTTCTGGTTTTTCTTTTTTTCGTGTATTTATAGAATTACCAAGAGGGGGGAGACAGGGAAGATTTTTTTCAATATTTTTCCAATGAATTTCTCTATTTTTCAATGTGTTATAGGGACAGATTTCTCCCTCCCTTCCATTAGTGCCTGAATTATGAAGTCATACTAAGCACAACTTTTCGATCAAAATCTTCGTACTTATTGAGCTACTATAAATCTTCGTTTTGCTGTCAAACATGATGAAAGATGCATTTTTAAAATTCATTTTTATGCTCGTAGCAGTATTCTGGCCATCTGACCCTGGCTACCGCTAATAAAATCTTGGAATTCAAAAAGAAAAAAAATTAATCTCGAAATTTAACATAATGATTACACGTACGAGTATATTATAACGTTCGGTTCAGTAATGCATTCGAAATCAGCTGTTTTATCATCCGACTGCATTCATTCTCTCATTCATAAAAGTCGATTCATATACGAAAAGTCGCGGTATATGGATGCGGCGATGTGCGATGTAAAGATGAAATAAATGAAAAAATTAGTGTCATTGGCCAAAAATGGAATGTACGAAAAATTTGGCATGTTTTGGCAACGAACCGTATCGCAATTTGTTCTTGATTCGGTAACTGTTTTTATCAGATGCCATAGCGCATTTTCTTATAATTCGTACATGTGCAGGTTGTAATGACGAGATTTGATGGCATAACGAGTCGGTATATACGTAGGTATATGAATGAAATACATACGTATGTGCGCGAATACCTTGTATGAGTTTTGATTTTTCACACACCATCGGAGTACTCACGAGCGTGTGTGTTGTAAAATTAACGAAGCCAGTTTTACACGTTCACGTCATTGATTTTCGCACCAAAATTTAGTTACTGGTTTTGTAATTCGTTTATATTGTATTTTCTCATCGGCGTATGATGGAATATAATTTATATACGAGCGTGTATGTGACTGGAAGGAAGGCTACTGCGATCTGTGATCTGAGAAAGATAGGCGAAATAAAATTATTTATACGTTTGAATTAATATACTTAGATATAGGCTGGTGTATTCAAAAGTTTTACTCAAATATCCTATTATAAAATACATTAGTGTGTAATTACCTACGATGTACTGAATTCGGTATGACCTGTGATGGTGTGCTGGCGATGTTTTGTTCGGTTTGAAATTTTTTAATACATTAATTTATATGCGTTTGCGATTTTGTTTTCTAAGTATCAGAAACATTGAATTAAAATTAAAAATTCTATTTTCCGAAAGAATAATTTTATGAATAATGGATACCGATAGAGTGCTCGTTCGGGGCCGGGATAATGCCAGAGAAATTAACTTAATAAGTGTGTGTAGGAAGACACTTCTTTATTATGGTTGAAGATTTCAATGTCCTGTTTGGACGATTTGACGTGTAAATGAAATAGGTACCTGTAATAATGAAAAAATACATAGTAAGTATTTTGTTCGATGATCATACGTCTTAATATATCCGTATAAAATTTACCTACCTTCAGCAGCGGGTGCTTTGTTTAAATGTTTCATTGTTAAATAGTCATCTCCTATTTTCATCGAACGTTTTTCGATAGATGGGAGGGGTGTATCTTTGGCTCAATGTGTAACTATTAATAAAATCATATTCGAACCTTTGCTACGTAGTTAACTAGATGAGTAATATTACTGTACAGATGATCGAAGTGAGTAAGCAGCATTTGAAACTGAATCAGCAAATTTTCTAGATCTAATCAAAGTACCTGCATACGTACCTAGTCGTATAGATCTAATCGTAGGTATATTTGTATATAGGATAGGTGCAACATAGAGTAGTGTAAATTCAGTTTCTTAATGTCTCATTCATTAAAATCCACTTTGAACGGTGTTCAAACGGAAGGTCCTTAACGTGATGTGTAAAATACGCTGGTTATTAACAAGAGTAATCAGCGTGGTTTTATTATCGGCGAGCCTCAAATTCTTGCCTGAGAATAATTTTTATTTTTTTTTATTTTTATTAATAACTCCAAACGGCACTTATTATTTCATTAACGAAACATCCGTTAATGGAATGCTACGCAAAACGTTTCCGTTAATCGGTTTTATTTGGTTCACATACGCGTAGGTATATACGACGAATATACTCGGTATACCTAACGCACACACGCGAATTATCCGACACATTGTTTTTCATGAGAAGGAATTTTATACGTACTGCTTCGCCGAAGAACGATCATCGACTTCAATTTCACAACACTTTGAGAAATAAGTGAAACGATGTCCTCCTTTTTATAAAATATAATATCAGTTATTAACAGCTCGTATAATTTTGTAATCGCGATTTTATTATCTTTTTTTTTCGCCGTGGGCCAAAAATGTAATGAGCGGATTTTCGCATGTGTACGAGGTATTATTGGTCATCTGAAAGGTGAGAGTTTCGGTTCGACTGGAATTGATGATGTGAGCTGGTTCATATTGAAGATATTGGGGTGATTTTTTAATCGATGATATTAGTAGTCAATCAATGAGGTGGAAGGGTCTTTGTAAAAAAAAAGAGAAAAGAAGTTTCTTCTAAAATAGAAAAACAACCCCTGGCGAAAAATTTTGAAAAAAAAGACATTTAACAGCTTAAATAGCGTAGCCGGGTTTATAGGGATGATTTCATTTGGCCTTGAGCACCGAATTTTAAATTATCCAGTGGAAGTTGGTCCTTATGATGTAAAACCTCCGTGACAAAATTTTTAGCTCGATATTTCAACTCTAACTCCTTCTGGGGGGGTTCAATGTGGATTTTCGTTTAAAATTTCCATTTTTGGCAGTTTTCAACCGAATTTTTTCAAACTTGCAAAGATGGTAGATAGTATCAAGGGTGATTTTTGGAATTTTTTGAAAAAAATTTCGAGCA
>FIZU01004652.1:0-18699 GCA_900064475.1 Pseudococcus longispinus
AGGATTTTTACCAGCGAGTTTTTAGACCATAAGGATCAACTTCCGCTAGAAAGTTTGAAAATTCCAGTCAAGGGCCGATTCACCATTCTTACCCAGCTCTGCTATTTGAATATTATCGAAACACAAGAAAAAAAAACAAATCAACACTAACGATTTTCGGTTTAAATGGCGGTTTGATTTTACGAGCTTCCAACGCATCCCAATCGATATCGCGGAAGAAGGCATGAGTCCGAATAGCATTCTCCATTCCATGCGACGCGACCGAACCCAATCTTTTGCTGGGATTTTTGGTCATAAACTGCAAACACATCATAATTATTAAAAAAAAACTAGTAAAAATCGAAATTCAATTCACGCAAAAAGCACATACGCCTTTCAATATGGACACGGCTTCTTTACTCAGCCAGACTGGATAGAGCACATCGTCATGAAGAATCGACTCGAACAAATCATCTTCGTTATCAGCTTCAAACGGTGGCTGGCCTGCCATCATTTCGTACATTAGTACCCCCAATGCCCACCAATCGACACTGGCTCCATAATCCAACTCTTGCAATATCTTCGCGAATAAAAAAACAAGTTTTAAAATCTCTCATCGCGTTTAAAATCAATAATTCAGCGAAAATATTCTCACTTCTGGAGCGATATAGTCAGGAGTACCGCAGAATGTGCTGGTGGTCACGCCATCGATGATACCTTCCTTACACATACCGAAATCTGCCAATTTACAGTGTCCTTCGTTATCCAACAGAATATTATCGAGCTTTAGATCCCTGTTGACAAAAATAAAACATTATACATCGAAATACAACGAAAAAAATTAATTAAAAGAAACAAACTGCCTGATTCTTATTTACCTGTAAATGACACCGTGCGTATGGAGAAATTGCAACGCTAACGTAACCTCAGCAGCATAAAATCTGGCTCTTGGTTCATCGAATTTACGAGCTCTTTGAATTTGAAACATAAGATCGCCTCCGTTCACATATTCCATGACGAAAAACAGACGTTCCTGCATAAAAACGAGTAATATTTTAGTATCTACACGCATGAAGTCAACAGGACTTTTTTTTTTTCCAAAATCACTACTTTTTTACTACCTTTTTTCTATCATTCCCAAAATTTTCAGCCCTCCCCCCCCGAAAAATTCGGAGAAAATTAAGGACTCCCGCAAAAATTAATCTCTTTTTTGAAAACTTGAAAAGCCACCCCCTTTTCCAAACCAAAAAAAATTTACGATCCAAATTTTAAATTTCAGGGTGTATACAGAAATCGAAAAAGCAAAATTCGTACTTTTTCGTACTATTTCACACATATCTAAAAAACCGTAATTTTCAAGCGACGAATTCGGGTGTTTACCAAATTGCAAATATAAAAATGTGTGCTTTTATTTTTTCAAAAATTTCAAATTTTTTACAACACCTTTTCCAAAAATAACTTGAGTTTGATTTAAATTTTTAATCATTCGGAAATGCTTATTACAGCTATCAAAAATTTCAAACTCAAATACTTCGAATATGGCAAGCTAACCCAACAGAAAAAATATTGACATAGCCAAACATTCATGGGGAGAGAAGTTTCAACTTTTCAACCCCCTCTCAACCCCTTTCACCGCGCAAAAATTCTTCAGGTTTTTGGCGATTTGAATTTATGTAAAATTGTGAAAAATATTCATCATTTTGTTACACATGCATATTCAAAATTTTTGAAAGTTTCATAAAATCTAACAAAATGTATGTGATCTTGGTCAAAAATGTTGTTTTTTGTAAAATTGCCATTTTTTGTTCAAAATCGTTATCAATTTATGGTCAAAATTGTCGTTTAAAAGTAAAGATGGTCATTTCAGGGTAAAAACTGTTACTTTTGGCTAAAATCGTAACATTTTTGTAAAAAATACCAATTTTGGTCAAAATTCTCACTTTTTGGTTAAAATTCTCACTTTTTAGTCAAAATTATTATTTATTGGTCAAAATTGTGATTTCAAAGTAGAAATTGTCATTTCAAGGTAGAAAGTGTCATTTTTTGTGAAAAATCTCCGTTTTTTGTCAATTGTTTTTTTAATCCAAATTGTGAATTTTTGGTCAAAATTGTCATTTCAAAGTAAAAATCGTTAATTTTGGTCCAAATCGTCATTTTTTTCAAACTCATCATTCATGGTCAAAATTACAATTTTTTGTCAAACCTGTCAATTTTTGGTTCAAACTGTCATCTTTTGTCAAAATCCTAATTTTTTGAGTCAAAATTGTCATTTTTGGGTAAAATCGTTGTTTTTCGTCAATTGCCACTGTTTGGTCCAAGTCGTGAATATTTTAGTCAAAATTGTCATTTCAAGGCAAAAAGTGTCATTTTAGGGTAAAAATCATTAATTTTGGTTCGGATCGTCATTTTCTGCGAAAATAACCGTCACTTTTGGCCAAAATTGTCATTTCAAGGTAAAAACTGTCATTTTTGCTCGAAATTGTCATTTCAAGGTAAAAACTGTCACTTTTGGTCAAAATTGTCATTTCAAGGTAAAAATCGTTACTTTTGGTCAAAATTGTCATTTCAAGTAAAAATTGTGATTTTTTGTCAATATTGTCATTTCAAGGTAAAAACTGTCAGTTTTGGTCAAAATTGTGATTTGAAGGTAAAAATCATTACTTTTGGTCCAAATTGTTATTTTTTGCGAAAATTGCCATTTCAAGGTGAAAACTGTCACTTTTGGTCAAAATTGTCAATTTTTGGTCCAAACTGTCATTTTTTGTCAAGATCGTAATTTTTTGAGTCAAAATTGTCATTTCAAGTAAAATTTGTGATTTTTTGTCAATTGCTATTTTTTTGTCCAAGTCGTGAATACTTTAGTCAAAATTGTCATTTCAAGGTAAAAACGGTCACTTTTTGTCAAAATTGTCAATTTTTGGTCCAAACTGTCATTTTTTGTCAAAATTGTCATTTCAAAGTAAAAATTGCCATTTCAAGGTAAAACTTGTGATTTTTTGTCAATATTGTCAATTTTTGGTCCAACATTCCATTTTTTGTAAATATTGCCATTTTAAGGTAAAAACTGTCATTATAACGTAAAAATTATTACTTTTGGTACAAATTGTCATTTTTTTGTAAAAATTGTCATTTCAAGGTAAAAACTGTCAGTTTTGGTCAAAATTGTCATTTCAAGGTAAAAATAATCGTCATTTTTGGTCCAAAAAGTTATTTTTTGCGAAAATTATCATTTCAAGGTAAAATAGCTGTCATTTTAAGGTAAAAATCATTACTTTTGGTCCAAATTGTCATTTATTGCAAAAATTGTCATCTCAAGGTAAAAACTGTCACTTTTGGTCAAAATTGTCATTTCAAGGTAAAAATTGTGACTTTTTTGTCAATATTGTCAATTTTTGGTCCAAACTGCCATTTTTTGTCAATATTGTCATTTCAAGGTAAAAATTATTACTTTTGGTCCAAACTGTCATTTTTTTGCAAAAATTGTCATTTCAAGTTAAAAACTGTCATTTTTTGTCAAACTCGTCATTTTTGGTCGAAATCATCATTTTTTATCAATATTTCCAAATATTGGTTCAAACTGCCATTTTTTGTCAATATTGTCATTTTTTGGACCAAACTGTCATTTTTTATCAAAATTGTCATTTGAAGGTGAAAACTGTTACTTGAAGGTGAAAACTGTCATTTGTGGACAAAATTGTCATTTCAAGGGAAAAATGGTGATTTTTTGCAGTGATGGGCAGATCGCGGATTTTCAAGAGAGATAAGATAAATTTTTCACCAGATAAGATCGAAGATCGGATCGCTAAATATTAAACCAGATAAGATAAAGATCAGATCAAAAATTACATCAGATCGCAATCTTTTAAAAAAAAGATAAAATAGCAATTCGTTTCAAAAAAACGTTAACCTTTTTATTCCTAAAATCCTAAATTAATAAATTACTAATCACACACAGGTATCACGTACCAGTCTACCACATACCGAATTACGATGAGTAGAACAACTAAGTGCAACCAAGTTGATCAAAGCTCAAAAGAGGCAGAAAGTAAGATGGAGATCAGATTGAAAAAAAAATCAGATAAGATAAAAGATCGCGATCTTTATCTGATCTTTTCAAAATGCCATCTTTTTTTTTAGCGATCTACCCATCACTGATTTTTTGTCAATATTTGGTCCAAAACTGCCATTTTTTGTCAAGATTGTAATTTTTTGGTTCAAAATTGTTATTTCGAAGTAAAAATTGTAATTTTTGGTTGAAATCGTTGTTTTTAATCAATTTTTATTTTTTTTGTCCAACTTGTGAATATTTTTGTCAAAATTGTCATTTTAAGGTAAAAATCATCTTTTTGGTAATTTTAAGCTTTTTTAAAAAGTTTCATCAAGGGGAATACATATTACGATTTATATACTGTAGATGGATTTTGAAAGGTAACCATTATTTTGGTATTTGAAATTTAAAAATTCGTACTTTTTCGTACTGCTTTTTCAACTTTCGTACCTGTGAACACCCTGAATTCGGATCGTAAATTTCGTTTATCGAATAAAATTGAATTTTAGACTTTCAAATTTCCATTTTTTCACTACTTTTACCCCAAAACCACTACTTTCACTACCTACAGACACCCTGACACGTTATCGCGTCAAAAAGCTGGTAAAAACCAACCTTAGTTTGGAAGGCGGAATGCAAGGCAGTGAGGAAAGGATGCTTGGCGGCCAGAGCTAATATTCTCTTTTCAGTCATGGTGCAGTCAACATCATCGTCTTGAATAATGATATCTTTTTTCAAAACCTAATACAAAAAAATCACACAAATTAAACAAATCATCGTACACACACATACAGGCAAAATAATGCACCAAAACGAGGATTACTTTTATAGCATAAACTTCGTCAGTTCCTTTCTTTTCGGCCAGCATTACTTTACCGAAACTTCCTTTGCCGAGCACTTTAATGAAATGGAAATCCTCAACCCCTAATTTACGGTCACCGCCATTGGATCCGCTACGATTCACTGATAAATACGACGGAAATTTCAAATTAATATACACGCTAATTTGAGTCATAAAAATCGACGTTATAACGGAAATACCTCTTTCTGAGCTGTCAGTTTGCCTATCATCATCTGTCACCCTTCTTGGATCGAATAGTAGAGTATTTTCGTCGGATGCTAACGGAGACGTACTGCTCTGTAAATTTGATGGTGGACCGCCGACGCTGCTTGATCCCTGTGTAATCGAATAAAAAAATTTAGTATTAGATAAAATAAAATTCAAACTAATGATTTTGCGAATTTAACGAGATTTTAACTCGATTATTTAAATTTTTCAATTTCCATAAAATTTTTGTTCAGTTTTGAAAATAAAACTGCATATTTACCTTAGTTCCAGGACTAGGTGAAATTCCAATTTCATCTAAAAGTTGAGCCAAATGTCTGGTGTTGATACCGCAATTGTTCGCTACGTTTTTCTCGCATCGTTTATGTACATTCATATTGCAAACTACACGACAGAAAAAAACCAACATTACATCTTATTCAATACCCAAATGAAATAAAACAGCATCGATCAACGTACCTTCGCATTGTAATCCTTGTCTAATAAGGCCATACAACAATGAACCGCAATGATCGCAGAACGTAAACCGTTTATAGCTATGGACGACAAATCGATGTGGTACGTTGACACTGAATCGTTGAGATTTATTATCAACCACTTGCTGCAAATGAAAATAAACCAATGTTACTCGAATTGATTCGAATAATAGTTTAAAAATAGCATAACTTCGTACCTCATCTTTCATTCCAGGACATTTGGTCAAAACAGATCTATGGCATCTCTTATGTACCACACATGTACATACTGTAATCAAAAAATCAAAACAAGCAATTAGTTTTCAATTAAAACCATGCAGAGCGTCACATTATCTAAAATAGATTACCTTGACACTGATAACCCTGTTTTCCAATACCCCTGAAAAGATACGAATGAATATTAGTGCATTTTTGTTTGAAATTTCAACTAAATTAATATTCGAATGATGAAATGTACCAGATGAATTCTCGGCAATGTGAACAGAACGTAGGTTGTCTCAAAAAAGTAGCCATAAACTTGTGTCCGTTGAATTGATGTACTCGTCTTCTCATAGCCCCTCGACGACGATTGAAGCCCTGGCGTTCTTTGAATTCTTGGGGCTTCTGGTTTGACACTTGTTCTGCAATATTTGAAAATTATCAAATACAAATCGTAACAAATACGATCGAGGTAAATTAAACATACCCGCTGAGTTCCATTTTAGTTCGATTTTTAAATGCAGTTTCCCTTGAGGTTCCAAATCAACCTATAATTAAAACATAAACCGTATTAAATATGTAAAAAACACGCGAAATATTATGCAAAAAAGCCAATCGAAATATTCAAAGTGTTACATTAGCGTTACCCTACTGATACATATGTTCAATGTAAACCATAGATATCAACATACCCAAAAATCTGGCGTTTCTTTCTCTTTTTGAAGCAGGTCATCAAAAGTTATGGTACAATTAGCGACGAAATCATCGGGTGGGATAGCAGCATCATGAAATACCGTCAGTTCTAAATAACTAGCGTTATGTACTTCCTGCATAAACGATTCATTCCACACAGGATCGAATGTTTTCTGCTTGGTGGTTGATCGATGTAAGTGTTGTTCGTCCACATCGATCGTGACATATGGATCGATTGGTTGCTCATTCAGTTTGCCTAATGTTACATTGTGCCTTTTCTGGTAATCTGTAGGTCTTAAACCGCAAGCTTCGCATATTTTAATCTTCAAAGTGCCAGTGAACATTGGTATTTGCACGATACGCCAATCGATCACATTAAACACCAACGGTGACTTACGAGAACGGATTTCACAATAAATATACGCGAATTATACCACATATTTATAATATAAAAATTAAAAAATTACAGATTTTGGGTTAATAAGATTACACTCAAGAGACATTATGCTCTGAAATTTTTTTCAGAAACGCCAATAATAAATTTAACCCATTAAAAGTTTTCGCAGCGCTGCAGTCGATTGTTTTCAGGGTTGTAAAAACACGTACCAAAAATGAGCTACTTTCGAAGGGTTAAAGTTGAACTTTCGGAAATGAAAACGTAATTCTTTTTTTTTCAAAAGTTCGGAAAATCTTGAAAGGAAAATATTAATGGAATGTAATAAGGATCTAGATATGCATATTCTGGATCACAGTTGCTTTTTCTTATCAGCAATTCAATCAATTTTTGAAGCCAAGGAACTTATCCCAAAAAAATTGGAAAAAGTTATCAGTGGATCGTATGTTCACAAGAAATATTTCAAATGAAAACTCGAACTTTGACGTTGACCATCTTTCCAATTATATTTGGTGATAATCAATTGTAAATTTTTTACAATTTATATTCGATTTTGATCAACTTTCACATAATAATGACATTCCTCCAATATTGATAATCCATGTCTGTTCTGTGGAAATTTACTTTAGCATTGTCCCCCTGAATAGTTCCACAGGTTCATCTTCATCAATTCATTTCAATTTTTATCAAATCACTGAAATTGATTCTTAACTCCAACAATCTGAAAACACACTACACCGAATCATGAAGTTGAAAGTGTTGAAACTTGCCTTATTCATCATGTAGATAGGTATTTCGCATTTGAAATTTTGAAATACCCTATCACCAGTTTCAAATAATACCTACCACAGATACAGGTACGTCAAAAGCTCGAGCTTTTGACCAACCAAAATATCAATTACAGCAGTGTAGCCAAATAGACATTTTTCTCCAACCGAATCGTATCATTTTCTTATTTGATATCAAAAAGGTATTAGTAATTCATACGTATATTTATATTAAGATATCATTGCCGAAATAACATTGCGATAACAGTAATAAAATAATAGGTAATAAAAACAAGAATTTCGAAATTACATTGTAACGTAAAAAGTTGAATTTAAAAATTTAACACATCGATTTACCCATTTTGTTTATGAAAATATGAAACGAAAGGGCCATTCGTACATATTTTTTAAATACATCATAAATTATTTGAAAATTCATCCATACACATTAGTATATTTCAAAAACTCAAGTGTTTCGTTTAAAATGTGCATTAGTTGAACGATCATAATACAAAAAAGTTCCACATAGTGTTAAAAAAAATGAATTAAACTTCTGGAAATGATCTTACGAAAGTGGGTTTGTTTAGAAACAACATATCAAAGATGCGAATATTTATAAAATAAATTAAATATTCGTAATATAAAAAGAAAACTTGCGTTTAAATATAAAACGATGGGATTTGACTACGATGAAAGTTGATTAATTACGTGTTATTCAAATTAATATCTAAACTTCGCACGTACGATGAGTCGATGAGCATTAAAAAAACATAACAAACAAATCAAATATTAAAATACTGATCTGGAATTAATACGTTTCACATTGTAAAAGCAATTAAAATCATATTACAAGTTTTCATCCGTAGAAATAAAAACGGATTTTAAAAATTCGTAATAAATTTGTACGAATGTAACATAGTTGTACACCCAACTTCGAAATAATCGATTGGCATACTGAAAAAAAAAAATAACTGAAATATGCATTATGTGAATTACCTAACTGACTAGCAAGGGTTTAAAATACTTCGACGAATAATTAATTTGATGAATAAATTACGAATATTAGCAGATCTTAATCGGTTAGAAACCGAAATACAATAAAATAATAAAGGTAGGGTAAATACGTTGCCTAAATAAACCAAATAGACATACGAAGTACGTACAATATTTCATAAATAAATGCAGTCTTATCTATTCCTTTCTAAACTTCATTTCTGTTTAGTTTTTTTTGACGACTGAAATGAAAAAATTGACATAATTATTTATTCGAATTGAAAATAGTAAAATGATAATGAATAATTACCTTATTGCTGATTTGATAACGAAGATTATCTATTTCTTCGGTTTGCGAAGCTAATTTTTCATTAACGTTGGCTAAATGCTCAGACATCATGCTCAATTGGCCTTCGTAATTTTGGCTAATAATGGATAGTTCCTCTTGCAATTCGAGGCTGGTTTTGTTGAATTTCAAATATTTGTTTTCCATTAGTTGTTTTTCGACTATGCAATTTTCTAGTCTTCTTTGAAGAACGCGACACTGGAAAAGACAATCGGTGGTTAGTTTTTGAATGTAATTTAGCTATGTTTTCCATTCATTTATTTTAATTACCTCAAACATGAACATTCGAGCTTTACTAGTTGCTTCTTGCTTCATTACAATTAAATCGTTAATTTTTTCATTTAAATGGGTTTTAATTTCTTCTTCTCTGGCAAGAATTTCTTCGGGAATGTTGTAAGGAAGTTTGATTTCGCCCATCTGAAATAAATAGGTAAGTACGATGACGTGAGTGCTGGAAATAGTAAATTGGTGACAATGAACTCGTATAATTTGTGCAAAAGAATGTACTTACTTCTTCAGAAATAATTTCTGATGAGCTGAGATCTAAATTCGTTGATATTTTACTATCCTACGAAAAAAAAAAGGTAAAATAATATTCAATATATATATATTTTTTTTTTGAGAAAGAGTATGGCAAATATTTACTCACTTCGTTACATCGTTTAATGAGATTAATACTAAATTGGCTTTGTAAATCGACCTTTTCCTTTTCTAAATCAATGATTGTTTTTTCCAATGCATGAATTTCATCAGCTAATGCATTATTAAGCATAATATATTCTTGTAATTTTCGTTGATTATCGATACTATCTTTGTAAGGAATCCTTTCGACTTTGTCCTAGATTCAATATACAAAATTATCATAAATTATAACAAAACATTCGACGAATTCGATCGTAATTACTTTTCTCAGCGATCTCAAATAATCCGTTGCCCGTTTTTTAAATTGGTAGGTATCGGCGAGCTTTTGATTACTCAACTGAATACGTTTCTGTTCCACGCCATCAATTTCCATAATTAACTACAAATAAAACATTACTTTAAAAACCGATGATCGTATTTTATAGGTCTAATTAGAACAGAAATTACATTATTAATGGCTACGTCCAAATTTTCAAATTCTTCTTTGATCAAAGTTTGTTGAGAATTTGGCATATTCATGATTTTGTCAACGAGTTCTGAAACAAATTATTCGAATTTTATTCATTTATTGATGCAATTGGATTGAAGAGGGGAAAAAATGTATACTGACCGGTTTTCTTTTTTTGAAAAGTTTGCAAACAATTTTTAATAGAAACATCGTTGGAGTAATCAACCAATCCAGCTGATTTGGTTTTATTTTTATTCATATACGACGAGTAAATAGAAGACGATAAATCTAAGAAACTTTTCATGAATTGGTGAACAGAGTATTCCATACTTTCGGCGATGTTGCAATCCAAGCTAAAATTGAAAGTTTGAATAAATGGCCTATTCAGAATACTCTAAATCGGTTTAGATTTAAATTTACCCAATATTTTTTAATAATTGGTAACACGCGTTTAATTTTTCATTCAACAGCACGCCGTCGTCTTCTTTTAGAAGTGTCTTTATATAAATTTTCAATTCTTCAAAACCCTAAAATAAACAAACGTGAAGTAAATAAATACAATCTGAATAAATATACAAACTACGTAATGAGATTTTAAAAATAACTCATTAAAATAACGTTTCTTTTACTCTAAATTACCAGTTGTTTCAATTCCAAGGTAACGTTATGAATGATATTATAAAAAGTTAAAAATAATGCGGCGAAATAATTCTGCAATGATTCGATTTGCACGTTTTCTTCGTAAGAATTCGTTGAACCACGTACATTTAATTTATTTAAGGCTGCGTGCTCTATAAAACGAAATAAAAAACATATTAACTGATTATTTAGACGTACACACAGCAAATGAGATAAACTTACCTTCATCTAAGAATGGAATTCTTTTAGATATCATTTCCGATACAGCTTCTAATTTTGGAGCTACTTCACTTACGTACGATTTATGAGCATTTTTCAAAGTAGATAATTCTATTTCGGTTTCTTTTAATTTATTCATTTTATTTACGTAATCACGTTTGTACTCTTGTTGCTCTTTTTTCAACTGCTCTACAGTTGTCTGCGAAAAGTTAGTTAGGATTAGACAATAGTATAAAAAAATCATACCATCTCAGCTCTACACCAAAATACCTGATGATCCGAAAGTAATTGTTTGAATTTCAAATTACTCTGTTCCAATTCGTGATTTAAAGCGTATAATTCTGTTTTATAATTGGAAACTTCTTCTTGGTGTTTTTCATTTTTTTCATTCAACTGTAACGTAATAAGGTTACGAACACTTGTTTGAAAAATATTATCAAAAACAAATCTATTTACTTGAGAAATAAGTTTAGCATTCTCAATCATTGTTTTTTTCAATTCTTCGTCTATAACTGTATCATAAAACACTCCATTCGGCGTGTCGGATGCATTTTTAAACTTTTTCTTGCCACTTTTCTGTCAACAGTAAATAACACATAAAAACACCTGAAACTCCAACTACGATCCATGTGGTATTTAAGTAATATTCATTACCAGAATAGAATCGATTTCTTCTTGAAGAACCGTAACTCTACGTGTTAGTTGGTTGTTTCTAAAATTCAACGATTCCATTTCTTGGTCTGATTTCCTAATAATCTGATCTCTATCTTTGAGTTTCTCGTTAAGTTCCACATTTTTAGATTGTTCGTCTAGAATGGCTTTTTTCAGAACTGTATTTTGTGCTCGAATCTTCAACAAGCAGTAAAAATGAACGGTTTAGATGAGAGAAATGCACATATGTGATGATGGTAACGATGAAAGCAAAACAGTGATTAACGTATTATTAAATAGTATTGAATTACTTTTGAATACTCTGAAGCTAGTCTTGAGAACTTGGCGTTAATATCACTAGAGTTTTCTTTAATGACTGAATGTTCGGATGAATTATCAGACATGTTCACGAGAAATTTTAAGTAAGAAAATGCACTTCAATGAACCATCTGCGTATTGCAATAGTAAAATTTAGCTCTACTTGGGATTAATACTATATTTACAACAATACGATAGATCAAGACTACGATAAATTATTAGAAAAATTATAAATCCGGAGTACAATTTTTTGCATTATCAACGATGGTGCAGTTCGTTATCAGTTATCGTTGTTATGTAAAAAAAAAGCTCATGAACTCGTCGTTGGATACTTCAACTATGTCGTTTTCGTTACATATTTAATGAGATAGAAGATGTTTGATGATGGTTTTATTCGTGTAATTAATGAGTGTGCCTGCATCAGTTGAACTGACATGAAATTACTACAGTAAAATTGTATGAATCATCAAAAAAATTGCAAAATTCGACTGATCAATGAACTTTCTACGCATCATCATCGACCTAAAAAATTTAAAAAACAACAGAAAAGACAATTTTAATAACCTACTTGTTTGAAATTATTAACCTACTTAATCAAAAATTGTAAACAATAAATGATCTGAACATTTATAATCTGTGAAATTGTACGGAGCTCTAAATCGCACCTCTATTTTTTTCGTCATACTCATATTGCTCATTTCTCATTTTCATGATGATAGGTGTGGGTTGCGGTTTGCGCCATTCGAAGGAGCATTTATTCTAGTTTTTTTTTTCATGTAAAAGGTTTTTGGGTTAGTTGATCAGAAAACCTGGAAAACCCCAATCGCTAATAAAATATTCGAAAAAACGCAAAAAAATTCAATTTTTTCTGAATTTGATTGAAATTTAGAAAAATTTCTCGTATTAACCTACCATTATCATGAACTCAATTTGTGTAAAAAAGCATGCTCTTTCTAATGGTGCAAACCCCAGCACTCTATCTTGTTCGAATCATAAGTTATACGTAATTAATTAAAAAAAAAAAAAAAAAATGATTTTTTTGATCAAATTTTAAAATTTGAGGAGAAAAGCCATTTTTTACGTCTTTTTCGGTTTTTCTTGAAAATTAATCACGTATAACTTTTAATTCGAACAAGATAGAAAGTTGGGGTTTACACCATTGTAAGAAGTATGATTTTTTTACAAAAATTGTGTTCATAATAATGATAGGTTGATATGGAAAACTTTTCAAAATTTCAATAAATTTGAGAAAAAATTGAAAATTTTTTGCGTTTTTTCGAATATTTTATTAGCGATTGAGGTTTTCTGATGAACTAACCCAAAAAAACCTTAGAATGAAAAAAAAACTAAAATGGCTGTTCCTTCGAATGGCGCAAACTGCAACCCCCTACCTATCGCAGTAAAATTTTTATGACAAATCAAAAATTATGAACAAGATTTCAAAAAAAAAAATTTCGAATGAGCGTAACTTTGCTCCTTCAATTCCAAGGGTAGGCAAACATATCTACTTGGGCCTAGGATGGATTGCCTACTTACCAGTTGGAAGTCGGCCACTCTCAATTGAGACACACTGACAGTGTTGGCAAGACTGATTGACTGAAATATTTCAGTTTCGGTTTTCAGTTTTCAAAAAAAGGTTGAAAACAATGAGTTTTTGATTTTTTTTTTGAAATTTTCAAGTAACCCAAACCGGAAAACCCCTATTCAAAATCTCAAAACCCCGAACCAAAACCGTAACCGATGTATTTTGAAAACCATAACCGAAACCAAAACTGTAACCAATTATTTTTGAGTTTTGAGAACCAAAACCGTAACCAATATTATAATGGTTCAACACTTCAACAGCCCTGTGTTTATCACCTTAAAAAAAGCGGTAAAAAAATTAAAAACTGAAACTGAAATAATTTCATTTCTGTTTCCGTTATCACTTTTCAGTTTCCACGTTTCAGTATCAGTTTCGGTTTTTCCATTTCAGTTTGAGTTTTTTCGTTTTTTTTCGGTTTCGGTTTCAGCTTGAGTTTCGGTTTTGCCAACACTGCTGGGACACCCTGTATATGAAAAACGGTTTATCAAAATTAACTCGAAAAGTATCGATCGTATCGAAAATCTGATGGTGCACGATAGAAAGGAAATTCTCTCCTCTACAATTTTTATTATTACAAATTTTTCTGGGTAACGCTTCGTTCACATGAAAAATAGAAAAATATGAAAATTCGCTAATTAGCAAAAACGGTTTTCCAAAAATAACTCGAAAACTATCGATCGTATCGAAAATTTGATAATGAAATGTTTGAAAGGAAATTTTCTCCTCTACAAGTTTGGTCATCACAAATTTTCTTGGGTAACGCTTCGTTCGTGCGAAAAACCGGCAAAATTACGAAATTGATGATTGAAACGAAAATGAGAAATGAGCAATATGACGAAAAAAAATAGGGGTACGATTTAGAGCTTCGTGTGGGATTGTGATTTTTATCTATTTTTTTTCAAAACAATTCAAAATTCCGACGTCTTTACTCATCTGTCATCTTTTAATTACTTTTGTAACCAAGTAACCAGTCAACAAGAAAATTTCAGTCGATTTTTCTATTAAATCTTGTATCCGACGTTGAAATGACATTGTGATATATTTAATTAATTCAAGGTAATTATAAATTAATCGCTTAATCATGTCGAACGAGGTAGACGAAATTATGAAGAGAATCCAGTCGTACAAAGGAGTACAGGGAACGATTGTGGTGACCAGTGAAGGCATTCCGATCAAAACTACGATGGATAACACGACAACGGTACAGTACGCTGGATTGGTTAGTCATTTAGCTGACAAAGCTCGAAGTGTGGTTAGAGATCTGGATCCCACAAATGATCTCACTTTTTTACGAGTCAAATCAAAGAGGCACGAAATAATGGTCGCTCCTGACAAGGATTTTAAAATAATCACTATTCAACATCCGGTCGAATAAGTTATATTTTGTATCGTTTCGCGAGCTGTACACTAAAAAGTATCTATTCAAATATTAATAAACATTTTATATCGCATGTGTTTTCTCTTATTGTGTTTGTACCAGTTATTACAATAATTAGCAAGTTTTAAAGTACGAATTTCGATAATATTCATAAATCAGTTCCAAAATCAGTATCGTGAAGTGTAATGCGGAGATGATTTTTGTTTCAGAATAATCTGAAAGTGGTAAAAAACAGCAATGGGACGAAAAGCGATCTTAGCTGCGTGTACGTTGAATCAGTGGGCTCTAGATTTCGATGGAAATTATCGTAGAATATTACAAAGTATAGAAGAAGCCAAGAAAAACGGCGCGACGTACAGAAGTGGACCAGAACTCGAAATATGTGGCTACAGCTGCGAAGACCATTTCTACGAAAGCGACACGTTACTTCATTCGTGGGAAGTACTCCTCGAACTATTAGCTGACGCCAATTGCGAAGGTATCATGATCGACGTTGGTATGCCAGTTATGCACAAAAACTTAATTTACAATTGTAGAATTATATTTCTAAACCATAAAATCCTTCTAATACGTCCCAAGTTGTTGATGTGCGATGGAGGCAACTATCGCGAATCACGATGGTTCTGTCCATGGAGAAAAGTGGGCGAAATCGAGGATCATTATTTACCACGTATGATCCAGCAATACACCGGACAGTCAACTGTGCCATTTGGTGATGCCGTTATCGCCACCAAAGATACGTGTATCGGATATGAAATCTGCGAAGAACTATGGGCTCCTCAAAGTACCCATATTTCATTGGGCATCGATGGAGTAGAAATCATTGTCAATAGTTCGGGATCATATACGGAATTACGTAAAGCTAACGTAACCGTCGAGTTGATAAAATCAGCCACTGTTAAATCAGGAGGATGCTATCTGTACAGCAACTTGAGAGGAGGCGATGGTGCTCGGATATATTTCCAAGGAAACTCGTGTATCGCTCTGAATGGCGAATTTCTTAACCGCAGTTCTCAATTTTCGTTGAGAGATGTCGAAGTAATATGCGCTACTGTTGATTTAGAAGAAATTCGTAGCTATCGTAACAACGTCATCCGAACCAGATGCACATTATCGAATAATAATATGAATTACGCTCGTATTTTCGTAGCTGATTTCGCTCTATCTTCCAGTTCCACATTTACTTTGCCTCAGACTAAGCCAATAAAATGGGAATATCATACGCCTCCGGAAGAAATAGCTCTAGGCCCTGCTTGTTGGTTATGGGACTATTTACGAAGATCCGGCCAAGGTGGTTTCTTCTTGCCTCTCAGCGGCGGAGTTGATTCTTCCAGTACTGCTTGTATTGTTTACTCATTGGCTAACCTCATCGTACAGGCTTGTCGAGCCAATGATGAAAATGTTAAATCAACGATACGAAGAATAGTTTGTGACTCTGAGTATACTCCTGATGATCCACGAGAATTGTGTGGCAGATTATTCATCACTTGTTACATGGGGACAGAGAATTCCTCCAAGGAGACACGAAAAAGGGCAGAAAGATTGGCCGGACAGATTGGTAGTTACCATATGGGTATAACTATTGATACAGCTGTAACTGCTATAATGGCCATATTCACTACTATTACAGGTACTGAATATTTTCTCCTTTTTTTTAAGATGGATTAAAAATTACATTGATTTATTTTACAGGGAAAGTGCCACGATTCGCTGTTCTTGGAGGATCCGCCAGGGAATCTTTGGCTTTGCAGAATATCCAAGCTAGACTCCGAATGGTCCTGTCGTATTTATTCGCACAACTGATGCTCTGGGTTCGAGGTAGACCCGGAGGACTGCTGGTTCTTGGCTCTGGTAACGTGGACGAGGCACTGCGAGGTTATATGACCAAATATGATTGTTCTAGCGCCGATATAAATCCTATTGGAAGTATTTCCAAGACAGATTTGAAATTATTCTTGGCCTATGCTAAAGAGCATTTTGGTTTGAATACTTTGGACGAGATTTTGGATGCTGTACCGACCGCTGAACTGGAACCGTTGCAAGAAGGTCGTTTAGTACAGACTGACGAACAAGATATGGGTAAAGAAATTAGTTCTAATTTCACGATAAATCGATATTTTCTTTGTCTGACGTGGATAGGTATGTCTTATGGCTGGGGTCAATCCTAAAATTTTGTCCATTTTTCGTGTCCGGAAAAATTGTCACGAAATTCCTTGACGATGATGTTAGATATTTTGTCAGACTTTTTTGGACTGGGAAAAAGTTTTAGATTTCTATTGACGTTTTTAACTTGGAAAATTTCAGAGATAATAACGACTTTTAGACACTTTGTCAAACAATTTAGATTTTTTCTAGACATTTTGTTAGACCTTTTTAGACTTGGAAAATTTCAACTTTATGGGCTTGAAAAAATTCCTTGACGATGAGTTTTAGACATTTTGTCGGACTTTTTTGGATTTCCATTGACTCTTTGAACTTGGAAAATTTCAGAGATAATGCTGACTTTTAGACATTTTGTCAGACAAATAATTAATTTTTTTTTCAAATTGAGAAATTGACTTTCAGACATTTTGTCAGACTTTTTCAAGCTTAGAAAATATATAAAAACTCAAATTAATTTTTGAACTTGGAAAATTTCAACTTTAGGGGCTTGAAAAATTTTAGAAAAGTTCAAATCAGTCATTTTGTCAGACAACTTTTTACCTCACACTGATTTTTAGACATTTTGTGAGACTTTTTTGAACTTGCCAACTTTTATTTTGTCTGGCAAACAGGCTCTATATATGTAATTTTGTGACTTTGTTTGACATTTTTGGACTTTGAAAAATTTTCAAATTTCCATTGACTTTTTGGACTTTGAAAATTTCAGAGATAATGCTGACTTCCAAACATTTTGTCAGACAAATAATTGAGACTCTTTGAGTTGAGAAAATTTTAGAAATCAGGGTAATTTTCTGATATTTTGTCAGGCGGAATCCTTGGATTTAGAAAATTTCAGAAATTACACTGATTTTTAGACATTTTGTCAAGTTTTTCTGAATTAGGAATATTTTGAAGAACTAAAATTATAATTTTTGAACTTGAAAATTTTCAAATTTGTGAACTTGAAAAATTTCAATAAAGCATTGTCAGCCAGCTTTTTACCGAAGGTTGACTTTTAGACATTTTTTCAAACTTTTTTGAATTTAGAAAAATTTTCAGACTTCTACTGGCTTTTGGTGCTTGGAATTGGATTTTGAATTTTTTTTAAAATTTCCATTATAAAATTCAATCACAAAAATGCGTTACGATCACTTATGGATATTTTGTCAGACTTTTTTTGACTTGAAAAATTTTTCAAAATTCAATGACTTTTTGGATTTGGAAAATTTCAAGAAAATTTCAAATATCACGATTTTGTGGACTTGAAAAATTAGTGAGCAAAAGCATATCCTATGTTTTATAGTTTCACTAGTCGGCTAAAGTCTGACAAACTGTCTAAAAGTTGAAAATGTCTGCGTTACAGTTTCATGAATTCTGGCATCCCACCAAAATTGTGATTTTATCTGAAAATGTTGTTTTATGTCAGAATTGCATTTTTTTTGCTCAAAGTCGTCATCAATTTATCGTCAAAATTGTCATTTAAAAGTAAATATGGTCATTTCAGAGTAAAAATAAACAAGGTAAAAAAGTTTTAAAACCACCCTTCTATTAACTCGTATAAAAACTCAAGTACTAAAAAGGAGAAAATAATTTCCATTCCTTTTCCGAGGTAGGCAACTAGGCATACAATGTTTCAGTTTCTCGTAGTTTTTGCAAAATCTGATTCATTTTGGGAAAAGGGTGGTGAAGCGAAAACATTTATTGTTGAACTGGAATG
>FIZU01004655.1:0-10780 GCA_900064475.1 Pseudococcus longispinus
CATTTTGTCAGACTTTTTTGGATTTAAAAAATATAAGACATATCCATGTACCAATATGGCCGCTTGAAGAGTGGATCTATCTTCTTTATAAGTTCAATTATCTCTATTTGTCCATTTTTTTTGTCCAAATTTTTTGTCCAAATATTCTGTCCAATTTTTTTTTCAAAAAAATTTCATTACGAAATTCACTCACGAAAATTCGTAAACTGACTTTTAGATATTTTGGTCAGATTTTTTCGAACTAGGAAAATTTTTAAGAATTCAAATGACTTCTTGTACTTGGAAAATTACAAGAAAATGTCAAATATCACGACTTTATGAATTTGAAAAATTCAATGACCAGAAGCATATGGTATGTATATTTTCATGGGTAGTATGAAAATGACACGGACTTTAAAAAAAATATTTTTAGACTATTTTTCTTGAATTTTGAAAAAATCCCAAACAGGTTTTGCAAAATTCTATCTTTTTTGTTCAATGGGTAATATAATAATCACCAGTCCTATCCATATGACTTTTCTCAAAATAGGTACATACAAAATTCTGTAAAATACGTTGAAATAAATTTTGGGAAAATTTACAAAAAAAGACAACAAAAACAAGAACTCACCCTGTATTTGAATTGGATTGCAATTCATTCGAAATATCTGATTCTGATATGGTAGTGACCTGTAACAAACGAATAAAAATAAAATTAAAAACTTTACACAGTCATTAAATAACTTGACCGAAATAATAATAAAAAAATATATTATATGTATATTATGTGGAAGTCTTTAGGTTAAATAAAAAAATGCTCGGATAACATTTCAATTCCGTTAACAATTTTTCCAAACAATTTGCGTGATATTTTGTTAAATTATTACGTTAAAAAAACTATACCTATTCAATTTTATCGACTTTTACACTCTTTCGAATCGTTTTCTCACCATATCATAACATTATACATCATTTTTATACTCAATATTTTTGAACTTTTTAACAAAGTTTCGTCATCGTTTATATCATTTTCAATGAACATTATTGGCACGAGTATTTTCAATCGGTTTACCTTAATTTGAGCATTTTGTTGACCTATCATTACTACTCAACTTTCATCGTGAGAAAATGTGTTTTCTTTTGGTCGACTTTTCACTCCATTTGAACCCCCCAATAATAGATAAAACCATAAAAATACATCACTGACTTAAAAACGATCGGAAAATAATTTCTAAAATTATCAAAACACGATAGAAACTTTCCAAGCATCGTAAACGTCGTAGTCGAATTTGATGCAAACGTCTCGTCGTATAGAAACCGTGCTCGAATATCATAAATAATTCATAAATCCATCGTTCGCGGAAGTTTGAAGAAAAAAGCCCGGAATCGAGTCGATTTCACGTCTTGAAAAATACTATAAATATCGGCATTGTTTACGATAAATACTTCCTCACGAACATTTCTACTCAAATTCGTCAGCACCCTCAACTTCGCAGCCAACCACAATAATCCAAACTTCTATTTCTCATTACGAGTTCACATAGAAATTCAACATACGCCAAGTACATAAACAGTAAAAAAAAATAATACTTCGCATTCGAGGAATTAAAATAATACCGCCAGTTTGTTGTTTTTAATTCTCAACGTAGTGAAGTATCACTTTATGAAATCTGCTGCTATACACAATTACACACATACGCATCTCTACGTACGCTCATTAGCTTTCCACATCCCATAACATCAAAGTATGATGCCGGTAAAAGCCTGCGGTAAGGGAGGGGGTGAAAAAAGCAGCCTTTTTCCAAGCGAAACTGCGTCAGCAATACTTTGTGCTAAACTGCTACGTACATATAAAGATAGTTTAATTAACGCCGCAGTATTTTTTAGCATTTAATTAGATTGTGTGTTTTGTTTTCGTTTTGTTGCTGTACAAGTTCACTTTTCTCGTTCGTAATACTTACAGCAACGAATGTAATTTCGCAATGTTTTCGATGTTGAGGGCAGGGGGCAAAGCAATGTCTGAGTGAGACTAGAACCATATCCGCAACTTTGACCCCATTATCGTGGCAATAGAGACAATCGCAGATGATTCGAAAATCCCAATCCGACATCATCGAACGATAACTCCACGTGTGCTGAGTTCAGAGAGGGGAATTTTCATTTGCAGCCCCTTCAAAATCGACGGATTACCGTATGACGACGTCGACTGACAAATGAACTTCTACTAGGTGCGAAAGTTGCTTTAAAATCTAAATCAAACTTGCACCAAGGAAGGAAATCACCCAGCGAGGCGGCCAGGGGTAAGGAAACGACGTTTAAAAGCTTTCATCCGGCTAAATCTGGAACAAGCCGCAGCTCGTCGCGCGAATATAGGTATGGTACGCGAAAATCAATCTTTCGCTGCGAAGAATGGCTGAGAAATTGAAATAAAAGCGTTAAATCAAAGGAATACCAGCGGAAAATAAGCGAGGCCGGGTGAGGATGGTGATTGGGCGTGTGTGCGGCGACGAAACAATGCCGAGCATTTATTTGAGCGGCGTATAGAGAGAATATTGCTATATGCCAAGTTCTCTCTTATATACTTACATAAAATCGTATGTACGATTGTATATAGTGCACGTTCGCGTCTATTGGTATAGAGAAAAACAAGAAGGAATTGACGAACGCAGCGAGAGAGAGGATAATATGAAAGGAGAAGGATAAAAGGGTACGCGAAAAATATTCGACGACGAATTTTTCGCCAAGTTTCTTTCGTATTCGGCAATGGCTGGTACTATACGTACATACGTTATTGCGACAAATCTCATAAAACGTTTAACATTCCGCTCGACGACGGTATCTCGTGACTGGTGCTGTAATAAAATGCATTGCAAATCAGCTCGATTGTATCTACGAGTCTCGGATAGGATTTTTAACATCCTACCGCCCTGCGATCGTCTCTCCTTGCGAAAGAAATTCAACAACATGTTAGGCAACATTTGCCCTATCGATAAATGAAACATACGAAGATAGGCTGAGCCAAATATATCGAGAGAAACCGAAACGTTTTAGCATTTACGAAGCTCAAATTTGCACATCCGGAGTAATAATGTCGTATATCAAATTTTGGAAATGGTAATTAAAGAAATTTTTATATTTCAAACGTCTTTTTGGGCACAATGTTTTAATCATTTCAAATGATCAAACACATTTTCAAAAACCTCAAAGCCTGTACTTTCCAAAAATACGAATGTTTTTACCCAAAACTATTTTTTTTTTCAATATTCAACTTTGAAAATCCCATTTTGAATTATATTTGCGCATTTCAATTGGTGGGAATTTTCTCTGTTTCGAGTTACCTATAGGATTGACATCCAACCTCGTTATTACTTCCTATTCTTGTTCTTTTTTCCAAACATTTCGACTTGTTTCAGGTTTTCGAGGCCTCTGAATCCGGTTTCGAGGGTTATTTTGACCCTTCACCAAAAATATGTCCTCTTGGGGTGCAGGATGGATCCTAAATTCAAAATTAATGTACAAATATTTTTTTGTTCTCTAGAGGCCGATTCTGACTTTATTTCACCAAAAAATCCCAATAGGTACTGAAAGGGGTGGGGGTGAGGTTCAACTCAAAATTCAATTTTTCATGAAGTAATTTGAACTAAAACTCAAGTTGCCCTGGAAAAATGAAAGGTGAGGGGGGTGAATCAAAAAACAATTTTTTTACATTACTGAGTAAGGTATCAATATCAAAATGTATGTTTTTTGACCTCTCGAGTTCATTGTTGACACCATTCCCCCCAAAAAAGTATAAGATACACCAGAGAGAGGGACTAGACTCAAAATTTTGGAAAATTTCAATTAACAGGGTGTCTAACAAAATTTCAAAATCAAAATCCAGCACTTTTCAGCACTTTTTTTCAGAATTTTGTAAAATCTTCAGAAGGATGTTTCTCAAGTTTACGAGGTCCTCCCCCTCTTCCCACCACCATTCTCAATCAATTGAACTCACCATAGGCTTAGGAACATCGTATTTCGAACCCATTAAAATTTTTTTTTTTAATTTAAAAATTAAAAAAATAAAGATTTTTGAAAAAACTTTCTGATAGTTCGTCAGCCTCTTCCAATGGATAGATTTTGCCCATTTTTTTTCAAAATGTTTCTTTCGGCGTGTAGTTGTGTCACCAAGCACCGAGGTTCAAAAATTTTCAAATTTGGACAGAAAAAATCAAAATTTTGTCATTTTTAAACTTGAAAGTTTTGTAATTTTTTCAACTTTTCTTCAGGTTTTTCAACTATACCTAAACAAAATCAACTTTTTTTGAATTGTTTCAAATTTAAGACAGAAAAAAATCAAAATTTTGTAATTTATAAATATTTCACGACAATTTTGTCATTTTTTTCGAACTTTTTGTCGTAGTTTTTCAACTGTTTTGCCATTTTTTACCAAACAAATTTTTTCAAAATTTCTTTCAAAGGTAAAAAAGTCAAAATTTTGTAATTTTTCAACTTTTGTTGATGTGTAAATGTGTCATAAGGCATCAAGGTCCAAAATTTGAACAGAAAAAAATCAAAATTTTGTCATTTTTTAAACTTTTTATCCGCCTTTTTTCAATTTTTTCACATTCGAGACAGGAAAAAAAAATCGAAATTTCGTCATTTTTTAAAAACATTTTTTGACGTATAAATGTGTTGTAATGCAATGAAACATCGAGGTCCATAAATTTTCAAATTCGGAACCGAAAAAATCAAAATTTGTCATTTTTAAACATTTTATGACAATTTTGTCATGTTTTCAACTGTTTTGTCATTTTTTACTTCGAACATTTTCTTCACTTTTTTGATTTTTTTTTTCAAACTTTAGATAGAAATAATCTGAATTTCGTCAATTTTCAAAATTTTAAAATAATTAATTGAACAAAAACGAATTTCAACGAAAAAAGGAGGCTTTTGAGCCAAATCTAGCACTTTTTCAGTACTTTTCCGACTTTCAGCACCACTCTGTAAAATGGAAGACCTTTTCAGCGCAATTTTTTGCACCTGAAATTTATTTTAGACAACAAAATTTCGGACCAAACCCCCAAATTATCTTGGAAAGATTGGGGTGGTGTACCAAAATCAAAATTTTTCGACGTAATGCAATAAAATATCGAATATTTTTTCATTTATCGACCTCTAGAGTGCATATTTGATGTCATTTTGCTAAAAAAATCAAAAATAATTTTAAGGGTGTGGAAGGTTTATCTCAAAATTTTAGAAAATTTCTAATTAATTATGAAGCAGGTGAACGATTTTCAATTCCTGGAATCCACATCTGGATTAATTTCCACCATCATTCGCCTTCCTTTTTTTTTGCATTCAATAATATCGAAAACAGACTCGGAAGGTCAAATAACGTATTATTTGGACTTGATACCTCGTTCGATTACTTTGATAAATTTTGATCTTTGGTCTTGTTCCAAACTTCACTTAAATGTGACCTCTTTGGTGGTTTGACCCAAAATGACCTTAGAAATAGATTCCAGAGGCATAAAAAGTACATACAGTTGGTATTCAATTCAGAATTTTTCAAAATTTGGTTTTATGAACCCCCTTCCTCTGGGTCCAGCTTTGGTTTTTTTGATGAAATGACATAAAGAACAGACTCAGGAGGTCAAGAAACCTAAATTTAGATCTCACTCATTAGTGTTGAAAAATTATAAGTTTTGGTCTCACGCCCCCTCCCTCCCTCCTTCTGAGCTGACTCTTGGGTTAGATGTTCTATCTCGTAATTAATTAGTACAAGAAACCAAGTGTTGTTTTCAGTGATTAGAAAATATTATTTTGAAATAGGTATGACTTTATTACTGCCTTATTGTCAACATCTATCGATTTTGAGATAGAACAGTACTGTTTTTCTCGTGAAAAAAGTTGAAATTATACAAAAATGTTATCACAGGGTGATAAGGGGAGGGTGAGCAAAATGCAGAAAAATTAGTCATTTTTTTGAGACATGACCTTATTACTCCGAATGTGCGAATTGAACTAAATCGCCTCGACGATGACGAAAAATGAAGCCCACTGTACCAGGCGTTCGCAAATGTACATATCACAACGATTGGCGAGCGGGGGCATGGAGAGGAAGAATGGAATCAACGAAAACTCGATCGTTTTCGCCGCATGCAGGGCGGTGGCGATGGCGACGTTCGAAAAGAAGGAAATATAGCGTTAATAGGGTTATTCAGGCGGCTATGATAAATCGTCGGTGACGACGACGTGCCTTTAAATCGACACAAACCTCACTAACTTCTTTGTAACTATCTTGACTTTTCATATCTCTCGCTATGCGTATCTGATGCTGGCTGCGATACTCTTCGTCGTAGGTTTCATCTTCCCATTTTCCCCTTCCTTGCTCCTTTTTTTCCTTCTCTCACTGCTAAAGGCTCGGTTTTCCTTCTTTTCTTTCTTTCTTTCTTCCACGTAGTATTTCATCTCGTGATATTTTTTCTTTGGTGTGTTTTTTCGTCATATTTTACTTACGCCGCGTGTGAAATTTTTTTTCTCGTTTGGAAAAAACTGTTTGGCCGGGCAATGCCGTCGTCGAATTCGAATAGCTTTTCATTTTGCTGGTTCTCGTTACGGTACGAAAACGAGCCAAGGCGGTGCACGGTTCGCGGGGAGAAAATGCTTGAAAGCTGGCACGTCGGGCGAAGCAGGGAATCGTACACAACGCGACCAAGAGACAACGTATTTCCGCCGGAATATGAATTATTACCGGCGCACTCCATCCATTTTAAATCCAGCAAACAAACGAAATTAGCTTTTAAACGGCCGCGTGAAATATTTCCTCGAAGCGTTGCTCTGTTTTTTGGCCGATGCTGATGCCGATGCGGCGGCCATGGTTACACGTTAAAAAATGCGCAGCTTTTGGCGAGATATGATTTATCGACGGTAGACGATGAGACGGATTTCGAGCACATGTATTTCGCGATCGAAAACAGAGAAAAATTACCGCAGCTCGCGTCATCGAGTTTTTCAGCTGCGTTGCAGTTGGCGAATTATTCGAGTGTGCTTATGGATGGGGTCGTCGTGTACGTTGCCAATAATATTTTATTATTTATTTTGATTGCGAAAAATGTCGTCTGCGGGTCTTCGTATCGCCATAGGGAGGGGTGAAAGGACGAAACTAGCGGTGAATTTTACTCAAAAATAGCCAAGAAGCGAATTTCTGGAATTTAATATTAGAAAATGTACATTTTGGTGCGAAAAATTTCATTTTTTTGAAATGTTACTCTCGTTTCGTTCGAACACACATACACATCACATGAAAATTGGAAACAAAAAGAGCCAAGAGTGAAAAAAAAACATGAAATTTTGTAAGCAACAAATCAGTAATCACCATGAAAAATATTGAAATTACTCGAGCTCGAACTCTAACAATTCAATTCATTCATAAAAGGATTCATTCATTCATTCATTCATTCGAGAACGATCCAGTTCAAAAATGATTCTAAAAATGAGAAAAAAACCACGCAATATTCCCATTGTCAAAAAATTACAGTTTCACGTCATTCGAGAATCACTCCTGAACAAGTGAATCATCCGTTCGTGAACGAAATGCTCAAAAAATGCAACTGGATAATTCGCGAACGATTAATTTGCAAAATGATTTTAATAAAGAACAAATCGTTTTATCATGTCATTCAATGATCATTTCTCAAAAAATGAATCACTCGTTCGCGAACGACTCGTTTGAAAAACTGATACCAAAAAATCGTTCGCGGATCATTCGTCATGAAATGAATCACCCATGCATGAACGACATGTTCAAATAATACCAGAAATTCATTCTCGAACGATTCAGTTCCTCACTCTAGCGAATCAATCGTTCGTTAACTATTCTCATCACAAATTATTCTCATTGAACAAAAACATCGGTGATTACGAATCGCTTTATTATGAACGATTAATTCAAATACGATCGAATTATTTGAGAATGCCCAATCTAGAAAGTGATCAAAACAATTCAGTCGTTCGCGAACGATTCACCTTGCAACATGATCTAGATTCATAAAAGAATTGAATTGCGAAATAATCACTCCTCAAAAAATATTCATTCGTTCACGTATGATTCGTTTTTCAATGATAGAATAGTTCACGAACGACTGATTCACAAAATGATTTTGAGTAAAAAAAATCGTATTTTCATATCATTGGCATATAATTTTTCAAAAAGCAAATCATTCGTTCGCGAACGACTCATCTGGAAAACTGATCTCAAAAAACAAAAAAAAATCGTTGCTTTTTATCGTACGAGAATCATTCATCATGAAACGAATCCTCCATTCAAGGAACGATATGCTCAAATACACCACCAGTTCGTTCGCGAACGATTCGCTTTACAACACGGTACAGAATACAGATTCATAGAAGAATCGAATCGTAGAACAATCATTTCTCAAAGCAGACTCACTAGTTCACGTATGATTCATTTTCAAATGATGGAATCGTTGGCGAACGACTACAAAAATTTTCACAATTTTCAAAATGATCACGCAAACAAAACATCGTTCTGGAATGATTCTTTCGAAATTGATTCGTTTATTTGCGAATGATTCGTTCACATCGATTAAGCGGTCCTTCGCGAATGATTCAATTTTTACAATCAATTCATCTCCAAACTATCTTTTTTCAAAACCTACAGGTCGTTCGTAAAAAAAAAAATTTCGAAAATGAATCAGTCGTTTTCGAACAAATCGTTCATTTGTCAAATAATCATCGAAGAATTTATCGTTTAAAATCAAAACTACCGATCTTTCAAAAAATCTGCCTATTTGAATTTTATTTTTGGTAAAAAAAACTGATTCGTTCGCGAACGATTTTCGAGGAATTATTTTGAAATCTCATAGAAACGAATCTCACAGTACACGTCAAAAATCGGTTCACGAGCTTTTAAACAAATATTATGAGAGTAGTGAAGTCTGGTGCCTCTATTTTCTAGGAATCACTTTAGAAAATTAATTACAAAATTGGATTCGGATTTTTCACCACTCAGAAAAGCTTAAAGCTCTGATAAAAGTACGTACTCATTTCAACACTCGCAAAAATTGAAAAAATATCTCCATCAAACTCGTATCGGATCAACTCGAGCTTCCATTTCGAAAAAAAGTGCAATCAAGAAAACTACCCACCCTCATCCAAATCTATACGTTCGAAAATACACAAAATCATACCGAACGGTTAAAATACTCTTTCATCTATCTCATCTCTTCAACAATTCATTCTGACCGCGAAAAAATTCACCCTTGGGCGAGCACCTCCGCATTCTTACATTTCACAATTTCAAAACGTACTCGAACAAAACAAAACCTCAAACATTTGAACGAAAAATATCGTTTCGATCGAAATAGGAGAAGAAAACTCGCTATAAAAATTTACAACGTCGAATTATTTGCTGTTTCGAGGCAATACTGCACTATATAAACAGTTGAAATCGTTCAGCAGAATACGAGTCGACACGAGAATCCAGGAAGAAGTTCGTCCTTCTGAAAGACTATCTTTTGCCTCGGCATCGCACACACACTCACAGATAAACGTAACAATGAAAACACCGCCAAAACAAACCACGTTTTATTTAAAATCCAAAAAAGAGCTATAGATTTAAAAGCGAAAGTAATTTCACGCTGTTGTGCTGAAGAAAGAAAAAAAAGGAAAACACCGACAGAAGAAGAAGAAAAAAGGAGGAACACTTTCTCGACGAATTTTATTTAGTAAATAGAGAAAATTAAACGAAAATACGTATTACAAATATAAACGAGAAAATACTAGGGATAAAAACCGCAACGAAAAAAATCTCGCCAGAAAATAAGTATTTTAACCCTTTTAATGACCGAAAGAGGAAAAAAAATAACTTCACGCTATTTTAATAATAATTCACCGTCGTCGATGATTCTCGGGCGGGCGCTTCAAAGCGAAAGTAAACTCGAGCGGAATATAAAAATTTTTCTTTTTAAAAACCTACGTAGCAGTTCCAGTTTCGACATACAGGGTGTTTCGGTAGTAGTGCGCCGCCTTCAAACCAGTTATGCTGCAACCCAAACTGCAAAATTCATGCAGATTTCCCGATCTCGACATTTGAAGGAGCAACGATATACAATAATAATGACGTTTTCTTCAGAACATCGCTCCAGCCTCCAGAGGGTGAGTCTAAGGGTTCCGCATAAGTTCTAAAATCATCTTTTACCATAACAAATCGGAAGCCCTGAAAATTTTTTTGAAATTCAACCAGAGGCTGGTTGGCCCTCTTACCACATCAGATCCTTTGTAAGAGACTCTTTCGATAGAACTTTTCATAATCTACAAAATAAGTCATATGCACTTTTTGCCCAACTCCAAAATTGAAGGAGCTACGATAATCTGAAAAATGACGTATCAGATGTTCCAAATTTAGATTTTGACTAAATTTAAATAATTGCAATCCATTTTGAAAAACGAACGAAATGCGACATAAAAAATATCTCGAATTTTCTTTAATCCGAATATTGAAGGAGTAAGTATGGGTAGCAGTATCACCAGTTTGAAGGCTGCACAATACCATCGAAACACCGTGTATAGAATAAGGTATAATCTACCCATTCAAATTCTCTTCATTTCCATCCACTCACCACCTCTCTCCAGCTATCCCATTACGTCGCATGCATCGTCACAATGTACACTAGGGTGGAGTGAAAAAACGAAATTTTGGAAATTGGGGAACGCTGTACCGGCGCAAGGTGCCTTTTGGCTTCAAAATGAAGCCCCTAAAATTTTATCAAAAAATATTGATATCTTCAGGTCGCGCCAC
>FIZU01004662.1:0-22012 GCA_900064475.1 Pseudococcus longispinus
TTAACCTTGAAAAAATGTTCGAAATTTTTTTCAAAAAATTCCAAAAATCACCCTTGATACTATCTACCATCCTTGCAATTTTAAAAAAATTCGGTTGAAAAATGCCAAAAATAGAAATTTCTAACAAAAATACACATTTAACCCCCCTAAAGGGGTTACAGTTGAGATATCGAGCTAAAAATTTTTCCACGGGGGTTTTAGACCATACGGACCAACTTCCACTGGATTATTTGAAATTCGGTGCTCAGGGCCAAATCACTCCTATAAACCCAGCAGAATTTGATGAGGTATTCTCACCTCCTGGCGCAGTCCTGTATATGATCGGTTCACCTATGACTGGTTCTATACTTTTCATTTGACTGTAGTAGTTATTAACCCCGACGAAAAATATGTATCGAGTGTAAGGTTTAAGTCTGCTCACTTTTTTAATCTTATCGAAAGTCACCTGAAAAATAAGATTAATTATCAAATTGCATGATATTTGAAAACTTAGATGAATTGAAAGAATAAGTCGAGGAACCACTTCCTTCACAAATGACATTTTCAGCTACCAATTGTGAGAAACATAAAAATATCTCTGGGAGGGGAGAAGTGGGTAATCAGACTGGGGTTTGAGGAGAGAGGAGGCAGTTTCAGTTCAAAATGTATGAGGAGGTGGTTAAAATTATTGAATGTCAGAATCTGAAAATGAGTATCAATTTTTTTAGAAAATCGTATATGGCAAAAATTAATTCTCGAGGTTGTCAAGAGGATATTCTAGACTTCCTAGACCCCCTCCCCTCTCATAAATACATTTTGATGTTCATTTTTATCAGATTTTTAGAAGTTTCGTTCAATTCGAAGCTTTCTGACTAATTTTCGTTATAATATTAATCCAAAAATTTCCATAATAAATTCAATTACCACTTGAGAACATGATTTCACCGTCGATGTGCAATTAGAAGTACCATCGTCGTTAATAATACCATAATATACGGTATACTCGACCGTAGCCATAGATATATTATTACAGCGAGTCTCTTTCTGAACTAAAGGCAATCCCAATGTAATCGCATCCGACGAATGCTTTACCATATGAGCTTTTCCCGGTGGCAAACTCGGCCACAGACAAGAAAAATCTGAAACATCATGAAAAATCTCATAAATCTAGTCCATTTCTTCGATCCTCCTCTAGAAATATCAAAATACCTGGAAATAGCTGCAAATGAGACCCAAAAGCCATGACTTTTTTCAAATGACTAGTCCTACTGGTGGAAATTTTCTCTACTGATGACGAATATTCGCCGAGGAAAGACGAATATAGAGTCATTTCGTCTACATCCAACCAATAGACTTTTTTGAAATCAGCCGTTATTGATATGGGTGCACCTGAAATGATCCTTCATTATAGGTTTTTGTTCAATTGATCTGAGGAAATGTTAAAGTACCATTCAGTTCACCATTTTTCACTGCTGATACAGCTTTTACTATTTTGCTGCAAAAACAGCCCCCTAAATCGGATGATACGATGTATCCAGTGGACACTTCTAACCAGAGTAGTTTGTATTGATTGTTTGTTGATGGATAAAGGGATATTGCTTTTCCAACTATGGATCTGGTGCAGTTACAAGAGACTTCTTGTTCTTCGCTGTTGTACATGGATGATGACGATACGTCATTTCTGCTGGAAAAATACTTTCTGAGATGATCATCTGTGATATAAATGTGAAAAAAAGGGGCTTTAGTAAAATATAGGTACTTGGAAAATGTGTTCTCTTTATGAAAAAATTCTTTAACGTTTGATCCATCGATGAAACTTTTCATTAGTGTGCCTATTCTTTGCTGTTCTTCAACTTCCACCCAGTATAACATGCTGCAAAAAGTATTTAATCAGAGATCTTCACCAAACACGATTATTCGTGATTCGTTGGTCTTCATTTAATATACCTATTCATCGGTGAAACTACTACATTTTCAACGACTGCGTTTCGTTGTACCAAAACATTGGTGTGTCGATCCTCTTCGTTGCGATTCAAATCTAAATTATTTATCATTGAACTCGAACCATTCCTCTCGATCCAATATAAATGTTTGGCAATCCAATCGTAACTCAAGAAAGTTCCCTCTTCTTTCAAAGTACCCAGCTAAAAAAAACGAAAATCAAAATAATCGGTTGAATTTTCAATATCTACGTCTCGACTTTCGGTTTACGAATTTGTTTTCAATACCCTCTTTGTGTTGGTAAAATGGGCATCTAAATGAGATTCACACAGTGCTTTCCTCTCAATCCAAAATAACGAGTTCCTATCAGCATCGTAAGCTGTATCTCTGGCATTCTCTGTGCCAGTTATACTGATACCGAAAGATTTCCTATCGTAGTCCATCTTTATCAGGCCTTCGTTCGTGGTGATGAGTAATCTGGGAATGGGGAACTCTTCTTTTAAATTTGTCTTCACCGATGAACTCCAGTTACCGCAGCCTGCTTCGGTACATGCTCGAACCTTTGATCAAAATTAAGCAGTTTTTATTATCAATTCGAATCCGTAAGAAGCAATATGGAAACTTGCAGTCTACAGTCCAACTGGCAAAAAGTGTTCATTGGGTTAAATTTTTTGCGGCCCAAAAAAATCAACTGGCTTTTTGTAGGTATAAGGCGTAGTTGAATTTCAAACTTGCCCCCCCCCCCCCACATAATGAACTCTTATATAGTTTTTCAAAAGTTACATTGCGACCTATTAAAATGGGTTAAAATTTCGTTAGAAATTTAAAAATCACGACCACATTTTTTTGGACATTTTTTTGAGAATTTGGGACCCAAAATTGAGTCAATTTTTGAATATTATTGAAAAATCACCATGCGACCTATTAAAATGGGTTGAAATTTTGCCAAAAATCCAAAAATCACAAAGAAAATTTTTTTTGAGCATTTTTTTGAAATTTTAGAGATTTTAAAATTGGTCAATTTTTAGACAATATTGAAAAATTACCGTGCGACCTATTGAAACGGATTGAAATTTTGTCAAAATTTCAAAAGTCACGACCAAATTTTTTTGAGCAATTTTTGAAATTTTTGAAATTTTAAAATTGGTCAGTTTTCAGACAATATCGAAAAATTACCGTGCGACTTATTAAAATGGGTTGAAATTTCATCAAAAATTCAAAAATTACAAGCAAAATTTTTTTTGAGCAATTTTTGAAATTTTAGAGATTTTAAAATTGGTCAATTATTAAACAATAATGCAAAATTACCGTGCACCTTATTAAAATGGTTTAAAATTTCGTCAAAAATTCTAAAATCACGACCAAATTGTTTTTTGAAATTTTTTTTGAGAATTTGGGACCCCAAATTGAACCAATTTTTAGATGTTATTGAAAAATCATCATGCGACCTATTAAAATGGGTTAAAATTTCGTCAAAAATCCAAAAATCATGACGAATTTTTTTTCGAGCAATTTTTGAAAGTTTTGAAATTTTAAAAATGCTCAATTTTTAGACAATATTGAAAAATTACCGTGCAACCTATTAAAATAGGTTGAAATTTCATCAGAAAATCAAAAATCGCAATCAAATTTTTTTGAGCATTTCTTGAGAATTTGGAGCCCTAAACTGAACCCTTCTTTTTTAGATATGTTCCAAATACTTACGTGTGACCTATCGAAATGGGTTGAAATTTCTTCAGAAATTCAAAAATTATAATCAATTTTTTTTGAGAATTTCGAGGTTGAGATGGCGCTAGTTTTTCGAATAGTTTTGAGCAGTTATCACGTGATATATGAGAATGCAAGGAACTTTGCAAGGAAAACCAAACCAAAGCGGTAAAGCAAGTTGAACTGTAAATAAAAAAATAATTGATGCTTTTGTTTTTCTAGCAAAGTTCGTGACATTCTCATATATATCACGTGATAACCGCTCAAAACTATTCAAAAACTAGCGCCATCTCAACCTCGAAATTCTCAAAAAAAATGATCATAATTTTTGAATTTCTGACAAAATTTCAACACATTTTAATAAGTCGCACGATAGTATTTTGAAAATATCCAAAAAGCCGTCCCAATTTAGAGCTCCAAATTCTCAAAAAATGCTCAAAAAAGAATTTGGTCGTGATTTCTGAATTTTTTGCGAAATTTGAACTCATCTTGATGGGTTGTAAGGTAACTTTTGAAAATTTTTACAGGATTTCAGTTTTACTTGAAATGGGGGGGGGGCACAACTTTGAAATTCAACTACTCCCTATTATGCCAACCATTTTTCATATACTTTGGCTTAATGGGTGTGAAATGAACCCATTAATAGTTTGGATTTGGTTTTTTCTGGCCCCTCGACTGTATGCCGCATACGCAGCCATTTTTGCGCCAAAAATGGCCAAATTTGGCTAAAAATCACGTTTAAGGGGCACTAGCTCCCCACTGTGTCGCTGACCACATGATGTAAACATATATTTTGAGTGAGGGTAGTACCCACTACCAAACTGTAAAAAAAATTTTGGCCAAGAGTCACTTTAAAAATTAGGGGTTTTATGGTCCAATCCCCCATTGTGCCACTTCGAAAATCCTATTTTTTGGGCCGCAAAAAAATCAACGAAATTCGATTTCTAGAGCACTTTTTTCCAGGTGGACTGTAGACTATTACTTGAAAATAGTAGGTTTTATTTATTTGTAAATTTTGCAAAGTGAATTCTAAAGTTTTGGCAGAGATTTGATTAGAAGAGCACGTAGTCGTGGATGAGTTGCTGCGTCCGTGAAAAACCCAACAAGATAATTCGTATCGTTTAATGATGCCATTGGGATATAAAGGTGGCGACCATCGAAACAATGCTAACACCTCCTGAAAATAAGACGTTCTTAGAAAGTTCGAAAAAACAAATCAAACATCTCAATTCCTAGCATACTTTATCTTGAAACTGGCTTCGTTTTTTATGCATCACGAAAATCCTCGGATTCATCGGTGCCGAAGGAGTCGACGTAGGTGAATGCAGATTCACTCTGACTGGATTGGACATCGCCCACAAAGTCCACGTTTGAATGCTTATCTTGAGTGGAACATGAGCTTTGGCGTTGCCAACGGTTATAAAAGAATCAGATACGTCCATCTGAAAAATTCAACGTTTTGCTGACGTAATTGAACCAAAAAGAAGATTTATTTTCGAAATACGTGTAATGGTACATACTTACAATTGTTTCTTCTTCGTTCAAAATCATCTTAATGCGATAAAAAACCTTGCCAAAGTTTACCTTGGTGATTGGATCCCAAGATACGTTGAATAATGTATACGGACCTTCGACACGAATCGACGATCGTAAAACAGCATTTGGAACAACATTTAGTTTATCTAAAGATGTGCCTAAATCAAATTCGACGTGATGAAAACAACAAAAAGTGGCATTTCAAAGCATTGAGAACTTTATACCGCACCATTAGGAGCTATTCTGATGAAAGGATCCATTGCTGTGCAGGTCAACAAATTGGAAAGATTGTCGCTTTGGAGTAAAGCCGTTGTGGTGCCATTTAGACCACTCACCATCGCAGTTCTGTCATCGGATCTGACCCAGACTAAATGCTGATCTATGTAACACAGGCCACCAGCTACGTCTTGATTAATCAAGTTGAATTTATCGATCAAGTAATCGTTGTTGTGTTTTTGGATGCTTTGTTTGGTATCTGTGATCATTAGAGCGTTACGTCTGGGATTTATTGAGCTTCGTTCGATCCAGTATAGTTCGGATCCTCGAATATCCAAAGCTAGTCCAACAACTGAAACGTAAATACGAAATAGATAAGTTTTCCGATTTCCTCTTTAGACTTCGAGGCTTGATTTTCCATGGTTACGAGTTGATACAAAAAAATGGAAAAAAATCTTTGATATTTTGAAAAATTTATTATTCTGAAATTACTTTGAAAAGCGTCTGTATTCCTCGATACATAAAACGTTCTCCTTTGAGTACCATCCAAACAAGCTCCTTCAATAGTATTTCTAGTCGACCAGTATAAATTTCCAGCCAATGAATCCAAAAATAGTGACTCGACAGCTGCCACAATAGGCACAATTTCTTGCTTAGTGCCACTTAAATTAGCTCTATAGATCTGAAACCAAAATAACAAGAGTCATTCAATAATGATTTTTTTTTTGTAAACAGTCATCGATTATTACCTACCATTTTATTTTTAGTATTCCCCCAGTATAGCTTTTTAGCCAACCATTCGATGGATATGCAGTCGGCAGCATTTATATCTTGAATTCTTCCATAAGTATTGCTGGTTAAATTATACCAAAGAACTTGCTGCTTATTCGTAGAAACGTAGACTTGATCCTCGAACCAATCGATATCGGTGATCAAAAATTGGCTATCGGTCTATAAAACAACGATGATTAACCGAATAGGAATTGAATATATCAAAAGTAGATGAAATTCCAAATGTTTTCGTGCAAAAATTTTTTTTCCAAGTTAAAAATTGAATTTTTGGCAGGGGTTTGAAAAATACGGAATTTTTAAAATAATACGAATTATTTTTTCTAAAGGTGGAATGTTCTTTTTTTCAACATTTTTCATTATTTTCTTCATTTTTTAAATCCAAACTTCAAAATTGAATTTTTGGCAGGGGTTCGAAAAATGTGGGGTTTTCTAAAATAATGCATTTTCGAAAATTTGTTGACATTAATTTTTTTAATCATTTTTTTAACACTTTCTTGCTAAAGAAATTCAAATTGAAAAATTGATTTTGGCAGGGGTGCGAAAAATACGGAATTTTTCAAGTTGATTTAATAAAAATTTGTCGATAATTGATTTTTCAATATTTCTTCTAAGCAACTCAAAATTTAACACTAATTTTTCAACACTTTTTTTGAGCAATCAGGGCAAATAATTTTTCCAGGTTTTTGCACGCAGCATAGAATAAAATCAACTTTTAAAATTCCGTATTTTTTTCACCCCTGCTAAAATCAATTTTCAATTTGAATTTTTTCAAACAAGTGAGTGTGAAAAAAATAATTGAAAAAATTAATGTTGACAAATTTTGGGAAATGCGTTACTTTCAAAAATCCCACATTTTTCAAACCCCGGTCAAAAAAATTTGAATTTTTTTTAACAAAAAAGTTTGAAAAATAATAATTAAATAAATGAATGTCAAAAAATTTTGAAAAATCACACATTTTTCGCACTCCTGCCAAAATCAATTTTCAATTTGAATTTTTTAAGACAAAATGTGAAAAAAGTGATTAAAAAAAATAATGTAAATAAATTTTGGAGAATGCATTACTTTGGGAAATCTCACATTTTTCGAACCCCTGTCAAAATATTGAATTTGAATTTTTTTCCACAAGATAGTTTGAAAAAAATTATTGAAAAAATGAATGTCAAAAAATTTTGGAAAATGCATTACTTTGGGAAATCCCACATTTTTTGAACCCCTGTCAAAATCAATTTTCAATTTAAATTTTTTAAAACAAAGTGTGAGAAAAATGATTAAACAAAAAGTAATGTTGACAAATTTTGGAAAATGCTCCAATTTGAAGAATCCCACATTTTTCGAACCCCTGTCAAAAAATTGAATTTGAATTTTTTTTCAACAAAATAGTTTGAAAAACATTTTAAAAAAAATTAATGCCAACAAATTTTGGAAAGTGCATCACTTTGGGAAGTCCCACATTTTTCGAACCCCTGGCAAAAATTAAATTTTGAAGTTTGAAAAAAAAACTATTTTTTTTAAAACTTTCTTATAGAACTTTTTACGCTCTACAAAATGAATTATATTCATGTTTTGCATAACTATAAAATTGAAGGAACTACAATGATTTGAAAATTTGTAGGCTTTATAACTCCTTCAATTTTCAAGTTGAACAAAATTTTGTAAAAACCATTTTTCTAGAGATTTTCGAGCTCTACAAAATGAGCTAATTAATTTTTGCCTAACTTTAAAATTGAAGGCGCTACAACCATTTAAAAGATGAAAAGAAGCATAATTTCTCAAAATTTATTTTTTTCTTTACCTACGATAAATTTTTAAACTGATCTTTCATGTTTTCAAATTTGAAGTTGGCCAAAAAATCATTAGATCATTTTGTAGAACTTTTAATCTTGTCTAACTTGAAAGTTGAAGGCGTTATGAAGCCTACAAATTTACAAATCATTGTAACTCTTTCAATTTGTCTCTTCAAATCTTATGGTCGGCAAGCATGCATACACTTATGTAGTTTGGGTTGCTGCGTCTCTGGTTCGAAGACAAAGCACTCCTCCCAGAACACCCTGTATGATGAATTTTCGTCAAACTCACTTCGAGGTAATTAACTGGTTCTATTTTAGTAACTCTGTACCCAGCGATATCCGATAAAAGCAATCCGTCATCATTGGACCATAATAAAGATGTATTTCGATGAATTGTCTTGCCTCTGAACTCAACTGACCAAGGACCTTCGCCTGATACCGTATACGCGGCCACTTTCAGCGCATATTCGGTACCTGGTTTTAATCCTGTGACAGTATATTGGGTGGTTTTTATGTCGCTGTAGTCGAACAACTGGGAGCCATTTTTATTCAATATTATTAGTCGATAAGTCCACGCTGACCAAGCACCTTCTCCTGAAAATTACAAAATTCAAATTTATAGCCAAAGATATTAAGAAACTGCCAAATGATCGAAATTGTCGGGTACCTTGACCAGCCAAATTATATGGTTTGTCCCACGATACTTTGGCTAGATCGTGACCAAAAATAGCTTGAAAATTGGTCGGTGGATTCAGAGGTACCGGAATAGGCTGACTGTACAGAGTATTTGCAACAATGGCTATGCAATTGGTCATCGATAACTCGTCAGTGACATTTTGAGAGAACGTTTTGTTCTGGATATCGCAGACTTCTTTGTACATTCGTTCTCCATTCGTCCAGTACAATGATCCGTTCATCATTGCCAGACTAATGACGTTCTGGAACTTGGGTTCGTCTACTTTTTCGTGGAATTTCTCGATATCTTGCCTGATTAAAATACAAGATCGTGTAAAGTAGAGCATACAGGGTGTTCTGGTAGTAGTGCAGTCCCTTCAAACCAGTGATTCTGCTACCCAAATTACACAAATGTATGTATGTTTGCTGACTGCAAGATTTGAATGGGCGAAATCGTGCACTAATTTTTTCAGGATGTCATATATCTCCTCTGATAATACAGATAGACAAAATTTGTCTAAGACTTTTTTGTAGAACTTTTTGAACTTTACAAAATGAGTTATATTCATGTTTTGCCTAACTCTAAAATTGAAGGAGCTACGATGATTTGAAAATTTGAATAGTTTGGGTAGCAGCATCACCGATTCGAAGGCGATGCACTACTTCCAGAACACCCTGCAGTAAAATGCATAATAATTCAATTTGGAAACCTTACCCATCTAATGAGATAGAAGTCATGAAATTCTGGGAATCTGGGGCAATTATCCTAAGAGTATCGTAACTAACGAGAAAAGCTCCCAGCTTCGGGTCATCGTGAATATGCTCAGGAGATACGTTGTGATTGATTTCTTTACTTATATCCATCAAGTCTAATCTGTACAGACCTACTCCACGAACCACCCAAAACAAATACCCGTTATAAGGATCAACTTCAATATGATGTAGCTTCATGCTAAACCCCGAAATAACCACAATAAGATTTGATCCATCCAAAGCACATCTGGAAACTTGATACAAAATCGATCCAGCAGAACCACGTACAACTTCGCTGAGAACATATAAATGATCGTTTAACCAATCTGCGGTCAATGCGATTGGTTTAGAAGAACCAGGTGCTAGGACTTCTTGAGGTGTCAGTAGACCTTTGGAAGAGGTAACAATGACACCTCCGGAGGAATCGCAAATGAATAATAATTCTCGATGGACGTGTAAAGCGATTCCTGCAAAAAAATTATGTCTTAATTCTCAAATACGAATAATTTGATTTGGTTGGTTTAACGAATACCTTTTATAACGTGGGTCGTATTGTACATTAGAACTGGTTCGTCGTGGATATCTGAAGCGATACTGTAAACGGAATGTTCGGTAGCTATCATCAAGTTGACTTTTTCTTTAGATTTATCTGTAAATTCAAAAGACATGTCGAATGATTCGATTTGGAATCGTATCAAATCATAGACAGTTTCAATGGTATTACCTTGGACGGGATTTGTAGCCACGACTACATTTACAGGAGGTCCTAAACCTGCTGTATTTCTGGCTGATATAGAAATCGAGTAATTTTTACTGGGTTGTAAATTTTGAAGCATGTAAGCGTGGGTATTTTCTGATGCGATAATATCCTGCAATCATTTATTCAAAATTACTTCAGTTTGTTTTTTTTTCGTTCAACGTGGAAGTTCATTCAAATTGTAACCTACTTTTACTCTGGCATATCCTACTGGTACTTCGCTAATTTGCAAAATATACGAAATAATTGGTCCATTAGTGAATTGACCCTCTTTCCACATAACCGATATCATACTCGAACTGACCGCAGTTGCTGTTAGAATCTTGGGAGGAGATGTTGGTAATCCTCCTGGTAACGTGGCGATAATAGGACTCGGAGATGAGTATATTTCGTACCAGTCTCCAGGTGTTAAACGAATGGCAACTCTGAACTATTACAATACGAAAGTGGTTTGAGGATTGAACTCTATCATCGATGAGTAATGAAATAGGTAATTACCTGGTATTTGGTATATGGTTGTAAATGTTCCACCATGACTGTATTTGAAAGCCATGATTGATTTTGACAAAATTGCCACGTGCTTGATAAGTCCACGTTGCAACATTGTAGCACAAACTCGAAAGTTTCGTTCATTAAGTTGGGCTCCTTCCATTCCAAAGATAGAGATGTTGCGGATAACGTATGGTCGATGAGAGCCGGTGCATGCAAGTCGGAGATTTCATCTGGAAATGATCTCAGGTGAGTATTCGTTAAGCATATTTTATGGGTAGTGGTGAAAATTTTGGGTGAGCCTGCTATAACACATCATTCAAGGTTGGGGAGGGGGGCCGAGGGGTGTTGGCAGGTAAACTTACTTTTAATAGAATTAAAATACGCCGTCAATCCTTGTTTGCATCCAATTAAGCAAAATAAATCGCTGGTTTTGACCACTTTCTGTTTTGTAATATTCTGCAAACACAAATATTTATTAATTCGTAGAAATTAATTCAAGTAGGCAGAATAAAATATACATTATCGTGCTAAACAATGTTGTAATCACATCAACAATGAATAGAAGGTGGAAGGAGGAAGGAATGGAAAATTGAAAAAATGGAAAAATAATGAACCAAAAGTGAAGTGTAAAGTCATCCAATGTTTATCACTGAACTAGGCGGTTGGGCCCCTTTGCGACGCTTCCCCCTGGCTGTTGTTTCGTACGTACCGATTTTGTCTGGCAAAATGTGTAAAATCGTCATCAATTTATGGTCAAAATTGTCATTTAAAAGTAAAGACGGTCATCTCAGGGTAAGAACTGTTACTTACCCTAAACAGTCAGTTTTGGTTAAAATTGTCATTTTTTCTTCAAAATCATCATTTTTGGTCAAAGTTATCATTTTTTTGTCATTTTTCATTTTCTAGTCCATTTTTGTCAAAATGATCAATCTATGTCAAAATTGCTATTTTTTTGTCAAAATTGTGATTTCAAAGCAGAAATAGTCATTTCGAGGAAGAAACTGTCATTTTTGGTCAAAATATCCATTTTTCATCAATTGTTTTATTTTTCGCCCAATTTGTGAATTTTTGGTCCAAATTGTCATTTTTACTTCAAAATCATCATTTTTGGTCAAAGTCATAATTTTTTGGTCATTTTTTCATTTTCTAGTCCAAACTGTCATTTTTGTCAAAATGGTCAATCTATGTCCAAATTGTGATTTCAGATCAGAATTTGTCATTTCGAGGAGTTTTTCATCAATTGTTTTATTTTTCGTCCAAATTGTGAATTTTTGGTTCAAATTGTCATTTTTTCTTCAAAATCATCATTTTTGGTCAAAGTAATCATTTTTTTGTCATTTTTCATTTTCTAGTCCAATCTGTAATTTTTGTCAAAATTGTCATTTTTTGGTCAAAATTGTGATTTCAAAGCAGAAATTGTCATTTCGAGGTGTTTTTCATCAATTGTTTTAGTTTTCGTCCAAATTGTGAATTATTGGTCCAAATTGTCATTTTTTCGTCAAAATCATCATTTTTGGTCAACGTTATCATTTTTTGGTCATTTTTCATTTTCTAGTCCAAACTGTAATTTTTGTCAAAATGATCAATCTATGTCAAAATTGTCATTTTTTGGTCAAAATTGCGATTTAAAAGCAGAAATAGTCATTGCCAGAAAGAAAACGTCATTTTTGGTCAAAATATCCATTTTTCATCAATTGTTTTATTTTTCGTCCAAATTGTGAATTTTTGGTCCAAATTGACATTTTTACTTCAAAATCATCAGTTTTGGTCAAAGTAATCATTTTTTTGTCATTTTCTTGTCCAAACTGTCATTTTTGTCAAAATGGTCAATCTATGTCCAAATTGTGATTTCAGATCAGAATTTGTCATTTCGAGGAGTTTTTCATCAATTGTTTTAGTTTTCGTCCAAATTGTGAATTTTTGGTCCAAATTGTCATTTTTTCTTCAAAATCATCATTTTTGGTCAACGTTATCATTTTTTTTGTCATTTTTCATTTTCTAGTCCAATCTGTAATTTTTGTCAGAATGGTCAATCTGTGTCAAAATTGTGATTTCAAAGCAGAAATTGTCATTTCGAGGTGTTTTTCATCAGTTGTTTTAGTTTTCGTCCAAATTGTAAACTTTTGGTCCAAGTTGTCATTTTTTTCGTCAAAATCATCATTTTTAGTCAAAATTATCATTTTTTGGTCATTTTTCATTTTCTAGTCCAAACTGTCATTTTCGGTCAAAATCTCCGTTTTTCATCAATTGTTTTATTTTTCGTCCAAATTGTCATTTTTATCATTATTGTTATTTTTTGGTTCAAAATTGTCATTTCAAAGTGAAAATTGTAATTTTTGGTTAAAATCGTTGTTTTTCGTCAATTTTCATTTTTTTTGGTTCAACTTGGGAATATTTTTGTCAAAATTGTCATTTCAAGGTAAAAATCATATTTTTGGTCATTAGGCTATTTTAAAAATTTAATACAGAAAAATATTACGGTTGCATATTCAAAATTTTTATAAGTTTCAAAAAGTCTGACAAAATGTCTAAAAGTTTAAAATGTCAGCGTTACGGACAGACAGACACTTCATTGATTTTCTGGCGAAAACTCTAAATCACCTTCTAAAAAATATTAGCGTTGGATATTCAAAAAATTTTTATAATATTCTAAAATATCAGCGTTACGAACAGACAAACACGTTGTGGATTTTATATAATGTAATGGATATTCATTTATTTTTCTATCGATTCAGTTCCACGTATCCCTTCACCCTTCCAAAAAGGTAGAGAGCAAAAATAAAAATACACATTAGGTATCTTATTGTAAACTTGATCAGATAAGTCACCAAGTCTACCTCTACATAAATACAATTATGGGTACTTATTCGACTGAAATATCAACTTACTTACACAAAGAATTAGGCAGTCGGTTTCGAGAGCTTTCTCCAAAAAATTACAACCTTTGGCGCACTGAAAACAGAAAACAAAAACCACGTGATACGTCTTGGAATTTAATACCTCCGACTGTTAATTTGATATTAGTTAATAAAACACAAAACTCGAAACGCGTGTCTAATACACAGAAGAGGTTAATTAGGGGTCTTCCTTTTCAGACACCGAGCCATTAAATGCACTAACACAATTGAATAATTGCATATAGAGTGATATGCAGCACAGAGACATTAACTGTCAACTTCAAGATGTTGAAAAAATTTCGTACGGATTGCGAGTAAAATGAAAATAAAAAAATGTTGAAAATAATATTTTTCTTTGACCGTAAAAATACAAATAATTAGGTATGAAGATTTTAATATAAAAAAACAAGCAAAAATATGTAAATCAGCTCAATCACCGCATATTTTCATAATACAGAATTCAATAGGCATTCAATTCAATAAAATTTCAGATATCAGAAGCTAAAGGTAAGTTCTTAAGATGATAATTTTTCAGCACGTCGTAAAATTTCACCCAAACGAATAAGCTTTTCCTCGTCAAGAAAACTATTCACCGCTGAAGAAATATTTTGCACGTCACAAAGCGAGGAGATTTCTTTGTGTACTTTTTTATTGGCTAATCGTCTCGGTATGTACGTTTTTTTTCACAATTTTAATAGACGTAAACCAGACAATGTATGTTGATAATACACACAACAAAGAAAATGAAAACGACGTTAATTTAAAGGCCGTCGTGAAATTGTGAGAACGAAGACGTCAGATGGAAAATTTAATTAATTTCACGAATGTGCTTCTAAATATAGTAAATGTCAATGAATTTTTAATTGTTATATGATTTTTATGGCGAGCATACCTACGAAAAAAAGCATCATCGGTTTCTCAAAAGGACACTGGCACAATTAACGCGCGATGAGTTGAAAAAAAAAGAGCGCCAACACCGGAGCTTAATAGGAAGTATTAAACGATAATACGCGATAATAAAATACCATTTGTAAGTCACGTTGTACGACAAATTTAAGTTGATTAATTTCAATAATCAAAATAAGCACGATGTTAGTACGAAGTAGCAGAATAGGTACAACTATAAAACACGGTCTCCTAATTCACGCCGTTTATCGTTAAAAAAAAAAAGAATAAAAAGCACTCGTCGTCGAACGTTAGGGGTACTTACGTGTTGAATCTTGCAATTAATTTCGCAAGCTATATCGTCAGCGTACAAATCAGCAGTTTCTTTCTGTAAAATGAAAACTCTTTAAAGGATGGAGTACTTTGATTTATGATGAAAATGCGGTAACGTAAAGGTACTAACTTGAAAAGGACACGATAAGGTGCATTCGGTTTTCAAATCGTGAATTATCGATACCTCGTTCGATCTAATTTTCCAACTGTAACAATAGTGAAGGATACAAACAAACATTACTTTCTTGATCATATTTTCACGATTTTAAAACTCGACGAGAGTGTAAATGAGGAACGAACATAGCGCGGGTATTGTTAAATAACGACTTAAAAAACTTGGTCCAGTTTCATTCTTACGCCGTATTAACGAGCTATAACTCGTGTGAATTTAATTGTATCTACGACAATCCCTACTATCCTGCTTAACATCCTGTCTTACACATGGACACTATTTATCGGTAAATCTTGCCATTTATAGCGATAAATTCTGAAGAATTAATTTGTTGATGCGAGTTTCTCGCTTCTAAATTCAAACCGAGGAATTTAATTGAACCACCAATGTCTCAATATTACAGATATAGGGTTACCTTCTACCTAGAGTTCAGAAGGTCATTTTTAGTAATTCAACTTGATGCTAGCTTACTCGACATTTCTTCGGAATTCGTCAGCACGGGTAAAAATTTCACGACGAAGAATTTATTCGTAGGTAAAACTTCTCTCGTATCATATTCCTGAAAATGAAAATATGTTTGAACAGATGTTTACCAACATTAGGTACTTCATTAACCCCCGCTCGATGTCGCGACGTTGTCAAAGTTTTATCGAAATGGGTGATACGTTTAACGTATTGTTACATAGAAGTGTTTCTAAACTATAAAATGAAGTGTTTAATTATATTGCTAATTTGTGTACCCCTTCAATTTGCTTTAATCACATATCGCAGACCGGCCGAAACGTATGTGCTGAGTTTGATTCATTCGTGGAATAAAAAGCTCATACCGTGGAAAGGTATAATCGAAGTAAGATTTACAATTTGCTTTCAAGCCCGACGAATTCAAAGCTCGAGGTTTTTTTTCTAGATTACTTGTTTCGTATGATTAAAGAAAGTTTCGACAGTGATGTTGAAGACAGTACCGATGAAGGAGATGGAATAGGTCTGAATAATGATGAAAATTTCAGTTCGAAGGTTTTGACGGTACGGAGTAATAGACCGGAGCAAGTTCGGCTTCGAGTTGGAGATGTTGTGGTTAACACTAGATTAAAATATGTTGGTATAATTACCGGGTGGCTGTTCAAAGAGGTACATATTTCATTAATTAATTAGAAAACAATCGCAAATCGTATAGAATGAAAGAGTAAGTAATATTTTCATTTACTTACCTACCAGTATTTAAATTGAAGGGTCAAGAACCGTTATATGAAGTATTGACAGATCATCCTACTGTTCCTGATTATAAGACTACGTCACTGCAAAAGGAACTTCTTCGACTTGAATACATTCAAGTTCGTATTAATATTTACCCAAATTAATGCGAAATTCAAATTTCATCTACTTACCTAATTCCGTTTCGAATGAATTCAGATTTACCATGGTGAAGCAACGAAATATTTCGAGTATTTTGATCACCATAAATCACAGTACGTTCCGAAATCGTGGCTGAGGATGATTTATCCATTAGATTAATATTCATTTTGGAAATTTGTGGTTGATTTTTTACAAATAAAATGGAATTATTGTAATGGCTTGACCAGCTGCTTGAAAGCTTCATTATTTTAAAAATTGTTGATATAGGTAATTTGACGTTGTTGTGATGTTGAGTTATTAGCTTAGGTTATTAGAGTTATTTCAATTCAATTTAATTATAAATGCTCGTGTAATTTTTTATCAATCTAATCTGCAATAATAATATTTTTATTTTTTTCTTCGAATTTTCCTTCAAATTGCCGAGTAGTCAATCTTTTGTGTTTAGCTACCTACTTCGTTTCGATCAATCGTCGTAACTATTTATAGTTTGTTTACAAAATGAACTTTGGAAGCGACACATAAACAACGAAGCTCTAAATCGCACCTCAATTTTTTTGCTATATTGCTCATTTCTCATTTTCGTAATGATTTTCGTGCCGACGAGAAGATGGGTCTTTAGAACGCAAAAAAACTTTGAAAAATCGAAAGAAAACTTGGATTTTTTTTTTCTAGTTTCGATGAATTGTAATTTGTACAGTACAAGTATTTGTATACAGGGTGTTTCATGAAACGTCCGCAATAATTTCATAATTGATAGAAGCTAGAACTCGACTCGAGTAGACGAACAAAATACGTTATAATGATGAGTTGCCTATCTCGTAAATTGAAGGGGCTTTGAATTTTTAAAAATTGAAAATGATTATTTTTCAGATATTCCAGAAAAATTGAAAAAATGTTCGAATCATTCAAAATGAATAATGATGGTGGTAGTGGATAGTGTTCGAGTGGGCGATTAAAAATTGTTATTCGCACATATTACCTACCTTTAAAATTGAAGGGGACAACAAAATTTTAATCAATTTGTTTTCACTTTTTTTCAACATACAAATGGACCTTACTGCTTGGCGGGGATGAGACCAGGAGGGAGGTTGAGAAGGCGGTTGGTACATGTGGGTGATGATGGTGGGAAGGGGGGCTGGAACCTCCTTCGACAATAGGAGTAGTTAGCAAAGCACCAAATTTTTTAGATTTTTAGTAAATTTTTCCATCTACTTCCATTGTTGAAGGAGGCCCCAACTCCACCCCATCCATTATCACTCACACGCACCAACCCTCTTCTCAACCTCCCCTCTGGTCTCATCCCCGCCAAGTACTAAGACCCATTTGTATGTTGAAAAAAAGTGAAAACAAATTTATTAAAATTTTGTTCATGCCTTCAATTTCAAGGATAGGCAATCTGTGGCAATAACAATTTTTAATCGCCCACTCGAACACTATCCATTACGGCCATCATTTGAATGGTTCAAACATTTTTCAATTTTTCTGGAATATCTGAAAAATAATCATTTTCAAGTTTTAAAAATTTATAGCCCCTTCAATTTACGAAATAGGCAACTTATCATTATAACGTATTTTGTTCGTCTACTCGAGTTCTATTTATGGTAAAATTATTGCGGACGTTTCATGAAACACCCTGTATGTATCCATTTATATGAAAAACGGGTTTTCTGAAATAACTCGAAAACTATCCGTCGTATCAAAAATCTGATGGGACATCAAATAAAGGAAATTTTCTCCTCAACAATTTTAGTTATTATAAATTTTCCTGGGTAACGCTTCGTTCGCGCAAAAAAAGGAAAAATGTGAAAATTCGTCAATTCTCGAAAACAGTTTTCCAAAAATAACTTGAAATCTATTGATCGTATCGAAAATTTTATGGCATACAAATGGAAGAAAATTTTTTTCTCTACAATTTTGGTCATTACAAATTTTTTGGGTAACGCTTCGTTCGCATTAAAAATGAAAAAATGTGAAAATTCGCCAATTGGCGAAAACGGTTTTCCAAAAATAATTCAAAAACTATTGATCGTATCGAAAATTTGTTTGAAAACGTTTGAAAGAAAATTTTCTCCTCTATAATTTTGGTTATTACAAATTTTCTTGGGTAACGCTTCGTTCGCGCAAAAAACCGGCAAAATTACGAAGTTGATGATTGAAAAAAATATAAAACAAGAATCATAATGAAAATGAGAAATGATCAAATTTGACGGGGGAAAAATAGGGATGCGATTTAGAGCTTCGTTTCAAAACATCTTTTTCGTCCATATCTCTCCCGCTATTTTCAGTGCGATTGAATACAGAAGACGTCTTCTTTTATGTACCTTAGTGATTGAAAAAGTTTGTAAATGTGATCAAGATTGAAGAATTTCATTACGATTCAGGTAATTGCTCATATAATTTGGATATTTTGACAATACATCTGTCTATTCTTTGGTACATATTCGTTGAAAGATCAGTTCTATTCGGCGATCAATGCAGGTGTTTTTTCATCCCACATGCTCACAGCGTAGCTGTATTCAGTAATCATTTCAAGTACTCATCCGCAGCTTATCCTATGACACTTGTTTTTTTATAGATGAATTGAACCCAGTAGTGTTCTGAGATGTCGCAGAAAACGCTTTTTAATTATTTCACTAAATCTCCGGCCGTCGCAAAGAAGGAAAACGGAATACAGAATGGAATCTCTAAAACACCACCAAGTAAAACTCCAGAATCTAAGAAGATAGAATCGAGTAAAAAACAGAATATTAAAAGCGATAGTAAAACTCCCAAGTCATCGAGGAAAGATAAAACTGATCTCAAAACGCCCGTATCGAGTAAGAAAAGATCGAGACAGAATTCGCTCGGCAAGTTCAGTTCGACACCAGTTAATAAGAAATTGAAAACTGAAGAAGGTATAGTAATTGAATTAATTGAAGGTATCGTCATATTACTAATCGATATCAACATTCCAGACGAACCGAAAAATGAATCAGAGATTGAAGAAAGTCCAGGAACACCTCCGATGAAAAAAAGGAGACGAATTATCGAAGAATTATCCAGCGAAGATGCTGATTCCGGTGATGATTACGTGCCAGGTATTTTATTCTTTCGTTTCGTGTTGTTTTGTTACTAGTTTCTAATCACGATTGTTTTATTTCAGAAAAACTTGAAGAATCGGAGGATGAGAGCGAAGTATCGGAACATGACAGTAATGAATCTGCCATTGAAACGGAATCAGATGACGAATCTCCTCAAAAAGTAACATTTCAAGATCTCGATGCCTTATTATTCGAGACTTTTTCCATCTTTATGATTTATTTTCCAGACTAGAACTAAAAAACAGAATGGCAAAGCTCCTAAAATGTTCAACAGTTCATTTTCATCTGATAAAGCGAAAATTCCACTTTCAGCAACTGCAAAAGAGGTTAGAAAAATATTTTCATTCATTTTATTTCTTAGATCACTAATTGTTGAATCTGTTAACAGTCTGGACAAGACGAAAACTGGCCACATTTAAAATTGGACTTCTTACAACCAGAAAAAATACGCGACGGTAAAAGGAAACTGAAAAATGATCCTGATTACAATTCCAAAACTTTATATGTCCCCGAAGATTTCAAAATTAATCTGACTCCGGTAAATATCGAACTTGGAAGTAATTTGTAACGATAATACGATGTTAATTTGAAACTATTAATGTTGATGTTTATCAGGCTGTCAGACAATGGTGGGAAATGAAATCGAAAAATTTCGATATCATATTATTTTTCAAAGTCGGTAAATTTTACGAATTGTACCACATGGATGCTGTAATTGCGGCTAATGAATTAAATTTGACATTCATGAGGGTATGTTGACTGAACCAAAAGTCAATTTCGAAATCAAATATTCATTTAGTAATTTTTTCAGGGTAATTTTGCTCACGTTGGGTTTCCTGAAAAAGCTTACGCTAGATTTTCAGCCACATTGATAGAAAAAGGTTACAAAGTGGCTCGAGTCGAACAAACCGAAACGCCTGATATGATGGCAGTACGTTGCAAAAAAAGTTAGTAAATTTTACGTGATTTGTATTTGATTAGATAATATTTCGCGATTTAATTAATTTTACATTTTAGTGAGCAGACCAACGAAATTCGATAAAGTCGTCAACAGAGAGATTTGCCAAATTACGTCACGAGGTACTAGAACTTTTGGTATTCTGGAAGGCGAGACGAAAGAAGCAGAATGCAACTTCCTTTTAGCCATAGCTGAAAAAGTGAATAATTTACCCTACGATTTATTCGCCCAAAGAAACATTTGGTGATTTTTTTTCTCTCTTTTCAAATAGGAAATCGATAATCAATCTTCTATTTATGGAGTTTGCTTCGTTGACACATCAATCGGCTTGTTTCACGTTGGCCAATTCGTAGACGACAGACATTCATCTCGTTTGAGAACTCTTATGGCTCATTATCCCCCCGTTCAAGTAAAAAATCTCATCAATCAACCGTATTTCTTGTTTCTTCCAATAATTTGACTTTTTTCAACGCAGGTTTTATGCGAAAAAAATCATCTCAGTTCGAGAACCAATCAAATACTGAATACTGCTTTATCAGGAGTTGTCAAAGATCAACTTCAGTCCGATTCGGAATTCTGGTCTGCTTCTAAAACACTCGTACAATTAATAGAAAATTATTACAAAGATAATAAACTTCCTAAAGAATTGAACGAGTTTATGGGCGAAGGTAAAAATCGACGATTGAAATATTTCCTTCGTTTTTATACGATTAATTGTAAATTTGATTGTATTTAGATGGCTCGGTAAATATGATGTGCAGTGAAGAAAGCGAACTTGGCGTTAAATCTTTGGGTGCTGTCGTGTGGTATCTTCAAAGATGCTTGATTGATTTTAAATTACTCACTATGGGTCGATTTTCTGTTTACGAACCGATTGATATCGAAGGTCCGACTAAAGTTGAAGACGAGAAGCTAGTTGAAAGCTTCAATAAACATATGGTGAGTTGATTATTCACCCATCGAGTTGAAAGTTTCCGTTAATCAATTGCTGAATTGCTTGATGTAGGTGTTAGATGCTGTTACCTTGAAGAATTTGAATGTTTTGGAGAACTCTATGGGAGGTTTGCATGGATCATTGTTGCATAAATTGGACAATTGCTGTACTCCTTTTGGCAAAAGGTTTTTAGAGACTATTTTTATTTTTCATTTTTTTTGATACGAGTTGAATTAATATGTGATTTTTGATACAGGTTATTACAAAGGTGGATTTGCAGTCCTTTGGCAAATATTCAAAATATAAAAGCTCGTCAGGATGCGGTTCAATTTTTGAAAGATTGTTCAGTCAGTCAAGACGTACGAAGTGTCATGTCGCAGTTACCTGATTTAGAACGACTTTTGTCGAGGTACTTGATACTTGAATTTTTCTCGTGGAATGGAAGATTCATTTTTTGGAGAAATTTTTGAATTTTGAATTTTCTCAAAAATCTTGATTTTAATCATTTCTACAAATAAAAGAGCGTAGCCGAGTTCATAGGGGTGATTTGGCTCCGAGCGCCGAATTTTAAATTCCCCAGTAGAAGTTGGTCCTTATAATCTAAAACTTCCGTGACAAAATTTTTAGCTCGATATCTTTTTTTTTTTGAACATTTTTTGAGAATTTGAAGCTCTAATTTGAGACATTTTTTTGGTCATTTTCCAAATACTATCATGCGACCTATTAAAATGGGTTGAAATTTCACCAGAAATTCAAAAATCACG
>FIZU01004669.1:0-16665 GCA_900064475.1 Pseudococcus longispinus
TGATTCCATCTTTGATTCCAATATTTTATTGAATCGTGATTCCGTCGATTCCGATTTCAAACATGAAAGAATCGTCAATTCCAATTCCGGAATCCGATTCCGCCGATTCCAAAAGGAATCGAGCCTTGCCCATCTCTGGATATATGCTTTTTCCAAAATTACTAATTTTTAATGTAATTGATCTCACGACTCAAAATAGATGTAGCCTAGTTACTCGTGCACCCATGTTGATGGATTTTTTTGTTGAAATGTGACTGTGAGATACCGATTGAATAATCGAGAGTAAATGGGATGATCTGAAATTTTATATTTTTTTCGATTTCAATATTAAAATGTATTTTTAATTTTTTTAGAATGACATTATCTCAAAATATCACTATGTCAGATAAACTCATAATCATTTTTTTAAAAATATTTTTGAAATTTTATAGGCTTAATTGTCTTATGATTTATAATATTTAGCAAATACCTACCTATGAACATTTATGTAAAATTTTCTAAATTAAGCAATATTTTTGAAATTTTTGAGTATTTTAACAAAATTTTCAAAATTTAACAAAATTGTCAAGCTTTATAGTAGGTACCTAATTATGTTAAAATTGAATCATAAATCTACGCCAGTCTTAGAAGTTTGGAAAAATTTACTCGGAGAGGCGGAATAGGTAGATTACCAACGTTATCGAGTTTTTCCAAAAAAAAAAAAATACCTATTGAAGGGAACAAAATAAGTTTTGAGATTGGTATTGGCGTAATTCTGCAGTAAATTAGCCATCAAAAATATTTTTACTTGAGAAAATTAGCTATAAAGATGGGAAATGTGCATGAGCGATGAGCTAATTGGGATTTTTGGAGGAAAATTCATGAAAAATTCGCATGAGTGATGAGCTGATGAGATTTTTGGAAAAAAATTCAGGAAAATGGACTTTGAGATGAAAAATTTGCACGAGTGGAGATAAGCTGATCGAATTTTTTGGCAGAAAATTTAGAAAAAAATGCACTTCAAGACCTAAATTTAAAAAAAATTTAAAATAAACTTAAAAAATGAGAATTTTTACATTTCAACCTTCTGAATAAGTAATAAAATGTATCTGCCTATAATCTCTAATACGTTTTTGTGGAATACTCTTTCAACTTACGAGGCCAAGTTCAACATACAAAAGTGATTCTGAGCCTTACATTCAAAATTCCATCAAATCTGATCAAAAATTGATTATCCCTCAGTAAGTATTCAGCCAATGATTTAACCAGAGGTGGCAACACGTTTGAGTTTCGGTTCAGATTACGGTTATGGTTCAAATTTTGCACTTTTTAAAAAAAATTGAATAATTTTTTTTGAAAAATTGATCCACTTTGAAAGCAATTTTGTCATTTTTTGGCTATAATTTTCCAGTTTTTCTCTTGTTTTTACTTTTACATCGAAATTTTGAATCATGACTGAAATAATTTTTGGTTTGGTTCGGGTTCCGGTTATAATTCGAATTACAGCCCACTGGAAAAAAAGTGTCCACCTCTCTTCTGCATTTAATAAAAAAATGAAATATGTTTGTGATTTGGTGTAAATTATATCGATTGTACTCGTAAATTTGATTTTAGCCACTGAAATACTCTTCACTCATCCGCAGAGAATCCCCCCTCCACAATCTGGTATTTTTGGTTTTTATATTCATTAATTCAAAAAATTTGAAAACTGATTTCCAAATATTTCGAGTACTTATACGCTAAAATTTTAGTCCCGTAAGAAAAAATCTCGCCTCATTACGAGTGATCTGGTACCTATCTATTCCTAAACACCTTCTTGTAATATTAAACCCGCAAATAAATTAATTACATTAATTGAAACCGCGTGGTATTAATATTTCTTTGAATTCTTCTAGGACGAATAGTCAATACCAGATCACTCTCTCCTGTAATGGGTAAGTGACGCGTATTTTATAAAAATTTTCTATACATGCGCTAAGCTTACAAACCAAGTAAACCATTACGTCACACATCACTGCAAGTGCAAATACGTAATACCTGCAAAATTACACATACCATCAATAATCAAAACAATAACTCGGTATTGAACACGATTCTCCTTCAAATCGCCGATCAACCGATCGTAATAATCGAACATCGAGATAAACCCCTACGACGACTGCGGAGAGCCCACATCAGGAGTCTATTCGTCGTCCATACATGTTCAAAAAAATTCAACCGTTTGAAAAAAAAAAACGGTATTCTAAATACCTCGAGTCGTCGTGTCATTGACGTACGTCCACGTTCCTCCCAAGAGACAAAAAAAAAAGTAAAGAATAAGATTCCACATGCGATAGAAAGACATGTTGAAAAAAAAAACAAAACCAGGTAGACAAAAATAATGAACTGGGAGACAGCAAATAGGTACAATAATATTTTCTTGGAATTGGGTGTATTATACGTACGTATAGGTAGATTTGTATACGAGTACGAGAATTGAGAATTCTACGTAGAAAGGTGTGTTCTGTTCACGTTTGACCAACATTTTCTACGAAGGTTGGTGATTTGAACGTTGGCAATTTTCCTGTATTTTATTGGCGCCTGAATGGGAACACATATGGATACGAATGTGTATGTGTATAAAGAAAGGTAGAAACAAAAAAGTGAAATCATGCATGAACAAAGAAAAAGAGATACACTTTGAAACATGCATTATTTGTACAAGTGTTTTGAACTTGCAATTACTCGTCGTATACCTGATTTTGTATTATACGTGAGGTTTTAACGATTCGCAGGATAGAGTTATTTTTTTCTTTTCTACAATAGCGAAGAAATAATTTACCTATCTCATGAATTCATGATATTTTTCTATTGCTATTGCCAGCACCGACGATGTGATAAATTAATTTACGTATATTTCGGATGCGATATTATAAAAATGCAGTTCAATAGGAAAATAAACTAAAGGAAGTTGCGCGTGCACGTTGCACTGATTCTGATTACACGACCTCTACTCTCCCTCCTCCCCTCGAAGCTCAATTTAGTATTTATCGTGTTCATTCGTTGTGTATTAGCAGTTAGGTACTTTGGTCGAAATGTCACAATCGACATCCTTTCTGCTTGAGACAATATTTTTTCCTTTGAATTAGTCACATTCGAGCTCGATTTTTCCATGTATTAAAATGATAGGTAGATAAAGCAACGTATCGGGAATTTTCACGTGGTTTGTAAATCTGTGATATCGTGTATTTTGTTGTTGATTGGAAAATATGTTTTGGTTATTTTTTGATAAGAGCTGTATAATACCTAAAACTCGGAAGCCAAAGATGATTAAAAATCTGTATGATGATTTTTTTCCTGAAATTTTCTACGTGTAATTTTGAAATTATTTTTAACAAAAAATCGCAAATCGATTGATTGTAAATTAATCCCAAGCTAAGTACGTATGTATCTTAAGTTTGAGACTTGAACGAATTTTGTCAATTTTTTAATTTATTCCAAGCTTATTTATATCAGAAAATTACGAGTACCTGATGGGAATTGAATTTGCCTGTATTGATTATTGAGTTTCCTACTGAAGTAAATTAAATAAGAATCAAAAATGTGCATTTGATCGACTATTAAATTAGACATATGAAATTTTATTCACTTCAATGGGACAGATTTTATAAATACTCATCATTTCTTGATTATTCAATTCATTGATGACTGGTTTTAGCAGTGTCTTGAAATGTTTGAAATTTTCAACCCTGAACTGAAGTAAGATCGTTTAAAATGTCAATCTTTGATTTTTTTGTGTATGAATTTATTTTTAAGTCATTTCAGAGTAAATCGAATAAACATAGATGACTGATTACGATTAGCAGTGTTTTGGAATTTTTGAAATTTTCAACCCTGAACTAAAATAAGATCATATTTTAAATTTTAAAATATCAATTTTTTGATTTTTTTTGTGCATAATTTATTTTTAAGCAATTTCAGATCAAATTAAATTAAAATCAAAATTGAAAAATGCCCCTTTTGATCGTATTACCTATTAGATACGAAATAGGAAATTTTATTGGGTATTTAATATTAGATCCATTTTATGATATTGCACACTCCTATAACGTAATAAGATTAGTAATTCAGTGTCCTGATATTTTTCAAATTCCAAACCTAAAATAAGAAAATAAGATGGCTTAAAATTTCACATTTTTGAATTTTTTTCCAAATAAAATTTTGATCTCGTTCACTGTAGAATATATTTATCAATCATCTTTACGTAATTTTTACTCATTCCAAAAAAAAATTGCAATTTATTTCATCAGTGAAAATAACTATCCCTACCAAATGTATAGGTACGTATTCAAAGTTCAATTATTTTTTCCAAAAAAATCAATAAACTTGGTTAGGTTAGTGAAAGCAATAATGATGATGATAGATTATCCAATTAATCAATTGAAAATTCTGCAATCAAAATTTATCCTGCAAAATTGAACCGAATGAAAATTTTAATTTCAAAAATATTTGTAGAATTTCATTAATTTGATTGCTGCTTTTAATGAAAAATATTTTTTAAAAACTATCAATCAATTATCTTCTTCTTCTTTTTCTTTTTAATTAAAATATGCGAGGAATTTGGCTATTTTGAGTTGAAAATTCGTTTATAACATTTCATAGGATTTCATTCGTAAAATTTTGATGAAAATATTTCAATGAATAAAATTTTCGAATATTTCAAGATGGAAATTCGTTAAATTGCCAACGAATTTGCCATTTCAGCATTTTTATTTAAATTTTAACGTAGGTAAGTATAAAAATCACACGAAAAATAAAATCTGAACCATTTTCCTGTGAAAATTATAGAAACTGCATTACAAGTTCGTCAATTCAAAGGAACAATATGTGTTTTGACAGAACCTAATGAATTTTCGCCCAACAATTTTTAGGGAATGAAGAGGGGGTGTACTTTCCTCTAATCATGCTGAAATTTCGAGTCGTCAAAACGTATTCGCTCTATAATTATTTTCGCCTTCATTGACAAAAAATTGACTATCTATTGAATAATCCACAATGTTGCCGAGTCGCCTTATTCCATCAAAAAATCTCTCGGAAAATCGAAAAATCTTTAGACTGTTTTAGTGAAGAACGTACGGTTTCAATCGTTCATTATTTTACGTGGAATACAGAAAAACTTTCGATTTGTCACAAGATCAGTAATACAAAGCTTGATTCATTGGAATGACTCAAAAAGTATAATTTTGTTACAATTTTAAATTGAATTTAAGTTAAAGCAAGCATAGGACATTATTCACGGGGGGGGGGGGGGGGGGGGGCGCTGAACTAGTCGAAGCCTTTTAGTATGAAGGGGGAAGGGGACGAAAAGTTGAAAAAAAATTAAAAGCAACATATTTATTAAAATACCTAACGACTAAAAATATAATTTTTATAAGAATGAAAAGGGGACAGAAACAAATCAACATGACAATCTATGAAACAGCCAGAATGTCTTTCATTTCAGGGGGGGAGGGGTATCCAAGGAAAAAATGTGATTGACGTGGAATTGAAAAAGAAGGAATTATATTTACTTTTGTCCGAGCGAAGCGAGGGCGAAAATTTTGACCAAAAAACATTTCAAAGTTGAAATTTCAAAATTGTTTTCAACATTTCAGCTTTCAAAGAGTGCTAATTCAAGTATAAGTTCTTGAAATTTCGCTAGGAGGACTAATTTCTCGTCAGGGAAGGCTAAGCCCCCCTAGCCTCCCCCCTATTTCCGCCTATGAAAGCAAGACTTTTGTGAGACTCTCTGAATTTCTCAGGAAATATAAATTTTGAATTGTTGCACGAGCATTTAAAATATACCTAGATTTTGATTCATCTAGGTATTCGAAAATTTTCATTTTAAGGAATTTCAAATAAATTGACTAATTTATTCACTTTTTTACAACCCAAAGCAGAAATAGGGCAAAATGTTATCATGTCACGTGAAACGTCTAAAAGTCAGATTTCGACATAAAATCTAAATTTTTCAAAGTTTAAAAGTCAGCTGACACTTGATAAAATTGTTAAAATCGAAAAAGCCAGAATCTCTGAAATTTTCCAAGTTTAAAAAATCATTTGAAATCGAAAAAATTTTTCAAATCCAAAAAGTGTGACGTGTTTGAGTGACAAAATGTCAAAATCAGGTTGATCTTTGAAATTTTTCAAGTACAATAAGTGAATGGAAATTTGTAAATTTTTTCCAATTTTCGATTCAGTAAATATTTTTTCGAGTTATCGTCAAAAAATCGTTTCGCGAATCCGTGACTTTTCACATTTTTTTATTTTCCGTGCAAACGATGCATTTTTTGCGAAAATTTATAGGGACTAAAATTGTAACCCATAAAATTTCCTTTCTGACATTATATTTTCAAATTTTCGATTCAGTAAATATTTTTCGAGTTATTGTCGAAAAACTGTTCTCACGAATCCGCGAATTTTCACATTCTTTCAGTTTCCGCGCGAACGAAGCATTTTTCGCGAAAATTCATAAGGATTAAAATTGTAGCCTGTAAAATTTCCTTCCTGACATTATATTTTCAAATTTTCGATTCAGTAAATATTTTTCGAGTTATCGTCGAAAAACTGTTCTCGCGAATCCGCGAATTTTCACATTCTTTCATTTTCCGCGGGAACGAAGTATTTTTCGCGAAAATTTATAAGGACCAAAATTAGAGCCCGTAAAATTACCTTTCCGACATGCGTACTCAGATTTTTCGATTCGACGAATATTTCGGAAAATCATACAAGTTTGCCTTTGTTGTAAAAATTTCCCAGAAAAATTTGGTTTCGATTTCTGGGAAAAAAGAATTCTCAGACTTGGCAACGCTGGAATAATCAAAGGAAAACTGTTATATCTACTCGTGCAAACTCATTCATCAATTTATGGCACTGATTGCTTCATGATTTCTGCCCCCCCCCCTCATCGATCATTTTTCTTGTGATAGATTTAATGATTAATTCGACCCAACTTTTTTCCCTAAAAAAATGAAGATTTCCGAATCGTTTTCTAACCTATTGATTTAGGTATTTTCTTCAAACAGTTAATTTTCGATTCAATTAAATTTTAATCTCGAATTGACCATCTTTTCTGGAACCCCTAATCAAGAAAGCCAATAAAAATCACTCCTACGTAGCGAATATTTCGAGTATTTCCATTTGCTGAGTTCACTGTTTCAAGATCACGGATCAATAACTCCACCACAATAGAAAAGTCGACCCAAGATCAATATCCAAAAAAACTCTACCAGTGGCAAAAAAATCCACCGTTTCACTAACCCCTAGGACGCGACATGACAGAATTCGACTCGACCAAAACTTCATCGTGTTAGGTTATCTCACTTTGAATTTTTTGCCACTTAGTCTAACTCTACGTAAAAAAAAGGCAAAGAAAAACTGAACATTGTCGAAGTATCCGTATACAACTCTATTTTGATCTACTTAGGCTACGAAGTGCACAAAAGAGCTTCCAAGAACTCATTTCAAACTACCCCTAGTCGTATACCGTTTTACAGTAGACGTCGACAGTTATGATATATGTTCTTTCTCTGTTTCGTATTCAAAAAAAGCTACATCGAATAGTACAAAAAAAAAGACACGAAATCCATGAAATGGTTAAACCAAAGTGTAAGTACTACTCTGACGTAGGTAGCTGTTTATATTTACATGAAGAAACTGGTTTAGTGGTGTGTTTTGCGAAACCTCTACATAGGTAGAATATGTTGGGGGTACGTCTAGAGATGTCTTGGGTCCTGCACAAATTGACGTTTTGTTTTGTTCTTTTTTTTTTTGCTGCGTATAGCCATCTTTCAAAACTCTAACAGTGTTTCTATTGTGCTCACGATAATTGATACTACTTCCGGATAGAGCAGAGAGACCACATAGCACAGGCCATTAAACAAGAGTTCAATATTCTTGGTGCGACGAGTGTGGCGCGTGCAAAAACAGACACTTTTCGAAGAGTTAAATTCAAATTCAATATCTGGCATTGTCTGAAGGAAGAATATCTTTGTTGGGCATCTGCAAATGGTATGGGGTAAAATGAAACTTTATCTGGTTGAAACTTACAGTCGTATACGAGGTCGTACGTATATCGATAAATAAATATACCACCGTGTGCGAGTACACAAGTGTTAGATGATAAGAAACCGTGTAAAAGTCCGTTTCGATTTGTACCATAAAGGTATCTCTACCTATAAGTAGATAACAAGGCGATAAATACGAGTCGAACAAAGTATTGAAAAATTTCCGAGGACATGTGTTCGCATTGGTATATTAAGCGTCGATATCGATACCTCATTAAAAACCCATCCAACATGAAATCAGGTGTAAAGAGGACATCACGAATTATGAAAAATAGTCGATTGTTTGGCTCTCTCCCTTCGAGGGCTCTAGTATGATAAATATACGCTCGTGTCGAGGAATTTGTACCTACGATGAAGAAGAAAAAACGTGGTTAATTTGGAGAAGTAGATGGAGGAAAAAAAAGGCCACGAAGCAGGGTATTTTTATTTATACGATATTGATGAGTAGCAACGCGAATCCGCGAGCATTAAAATCAAATAAACCTGAAGTTTGTTAAATTACCGTCCATTAACGTAACAATACTCAAGTACGTTCTACGTTGCTATACAGTCGAGTATCAGATATTAATCTTAACACGGCTCTCCTACCTAGGTGGCTTTCCTTCACAAAACCTCGTGCGTGTAGTTTATATAAATTGCTTCGTATTTATCATGTTATTTCACGATATAGTATATACTTATAGGTAGATATAGGTACCGACTCTTCCTATTATTCCGTACGAATAGGCTTATATACGTACATTTTCCCAAACAAATCGTTCGTCGGCTCGGTTTATTTCCTGCTGTATTCTTTTTTTCTTTTTTCATTTTCAACTTTGACTCGAACGGGCGCGAAGTCGTGCCAATCTTTTGCATTATTAGTATACGCACGCCGCTTCATCGCATATATTCGGTTTACAAAGAACAAAACCAGAAAAAAAAAACCTTATACAGGACTATTTTTTAAATACGTGGCTGTACGTATTTGCAGGAAGTCTTCTTCGTTGATGAAAGAATAGAATACTTTGCCAGCGGGTGAGTTTGTGGGTAGGTATGTGTTGTGTGGGTTGTAGAAAAAAATCCAATCCACCAAATGTGGTCTCCTCTGTTGATCAAAACATTTGGTAGCTCGGTTTGAGTTGCGGTGGAGTGAAAAAAAAAAAGTTATCTGTTTTCACGTGGAAAAAAAGTGATATAGAATGTTGATAGGAGAATCGTCATTAATCCTGAGAAGAGAGGGAAGGGTTAAAGGTTTTTTTTTGGCGAATTATCGTATCGACGGGGTATTGTGGGAAGTAGATATGAATTTTGAAGTATTTTTGATTGGATTTTTGAAGTGAAGTGCCATCGTTAGTGGAACATGTTTCATTGATAAGAGATCAGATGCGTTGAGTTGCAAAGTTGAAAGATTTTCAGATAAGAGGAGAGTTGAAGGTGATAAGGGAGAGCGTGGATCAACGAAAATCTGTGGTCAGGGAAATACGAAGTACTGAGAAATTAAAATGAACTAATCCGGTTAACGTTCAAATGGAAAAATGGATTCAAGGCCCCAAGGGTTACGTATTATTTAAGTTTTGAATTTCTGTCGTGGAAATGATGTAAGATGTAAGTATATGTAACTTGTTTCTAAATCAACGAAAATTAAAAGAAAAAAATACGAGAAAATTTTTGCAAGTTGAATTGAAACAGAATAAGTAAAAGAATAAAATAAAACAGAAATTTTGAATAAATCAGTCGCGTTTTTTGACCAACATTTTTGATTCAAAAGTCACAAAAATGTTATTATTTTTTTATTTCAAAAGTGGAAAAATTCCCAAATTTGAAATCAAAAGTTGATATCTAGTGGCTGTTTTTGGCTTGAAAATAATTTTTCTAAAAACATGAAGTAATCTAGGTACACCACCAACCTGAATTTAAATCAAATTCGTTCATTTTTCCAATTTTCAAATAAAATACATTAATGACGCCTTTTTGGGAACTCACAACATCTTCAGAGATGATGTGCCCCTCCCCCATTTTTTAAAAAAAATTAAAGAAAGAAAAATCAGATTAAATCTTCAAATTTTCGATTTTTTTTATTCCAGGCCATCCTAATGTTATCTCTGATCAAAAATGACTAGCAAATTTCTGAGCTTGAGGGGGTTAAAATTTTATCCCACTCAGGATATCGCCTATTTGCTTATTGGATGGGATTACAGAAATGTTAAAATCATTTCAAATAAAAAGAGAAATATTAGGAGGGGATCCAGCAAAAAAACAGATTTAAAGGAATTTTACCCCATCCTATTTTTTAATTTTTTTGAAAATTGGGGGGCTTGGAAGCACCAGTTAAAATTTGGTTAGGGAAAAAATAAAAAATAGGTATAATTATTTTCTCATAAAAAAGAACACCCGGGGGGGGGGGGGGGGAGAAAAAAAATTTCAAAGTTTAAAACATTAAAATTCAATATCAAAGGCAAAATTAAGTCACGATTTTTGACCAGAGTTTCGAATCATCATTTTGATCCAAAAACTACTTGAATGATATGATTTTTATTCCGAAATCGAAAAAATGCCAAAATTTAAAATTCAAAATGCAAATTTAATCACAATTTTTGGATAGAAAAATTTTTTTTTCAATCTGATCTGAAATCACAAAAATTTCAATATTTTGATTTCAAAGCCAAAAAAGACAAAATTTTAAATCAAAAGTCAAAGCAGTTACGATTTTTGACCAAAATTTTCCTTCGTCATGAATAGGGTGGTCTTTATTTTAAACTTTCAATTTTTTTCACTTCCTAAATTGTTCCGTCATATGAGAAAAATAATTCCTTATTTTTTATTTTTCCCCAACTGAATTTTAAGTGGTGCAACTTTCAATCCCCCATTTTTCAAAATATGAAAATAAAATAAAATAAAATTGTAAAATTTTTTTTCATTCTTGACCCTCCCAATATTCCTCCTGATCAAAAGTAACCATTAAAATGTTTGATTCTTCTCCTCAGTGTGATAAAAGTAAGAGTTTGAGGGGATTCAAATTTTAGCCCACTAAAGAAGGCACCCGTTTTTTTCATTGGAGGGATAACAAACATTTGAAAGCCATTTTTAATAAAAAAGGAAAGAGCATGGAGCAAAAAATTGGCAATGAAAAATTTTCATCTCATTTTTTTTTTTGAAAAATTGAAAATTTGTGAGAGATTTGGCACCACTTATTTTTCATGTAGGGGACTGAAACTTTCTAGGATTCATTCTTTCATAAAAAGGAACAACTTTAGGAGGTGAGAGCAAAAGAAATCAAAAAAAAATTCTACCAAGATGAATAAAAACCACTCGAATCATCAATATTTTCAAAATCACAAAAATATCATTTCGACTCAAAAGTTACTGGAAATTCATTCGATTTTAAAATCTTGTGAACCCCATAATTAAAAATTACAAATTGTTCAAAATTTTTGTCTCGAAAATCAATTTTTGAAAAAAAATCTCAATTTCAAATAAAAACTCTTACGATACCCGAACTTATTTTCAGAATTGTAATTTAATTTTGAAAATATGATAAAATTCATGATTTTGATAGTTGAAGTCGAATGAAATTGCCTCTTTAAAAACAATAATCGATCCAATATATCCAATAAGTTTTTTGATTCAGTGGATTACGAAACTTATTTTTTCTTGAAATATTTGCATATTTTGTTGAATTTTTTTTTGTAATCAACTTGTGAGACCTAAAAATTTTGAGTATCTATGAGTTTTCAAATCGTACGTTTTTAGTGCGAATTTTCCATAGGTTTGAAAAGTTGTCAAACCCGTCTATTTTTTTCTAAACTTTTTTCGATTTAATTGCAATAATATCATAAACTTTTATTTAGAGAAATCAAGTTTTAATTATCTAATTGTGAGACTTTTAATGTTTTTTTCGATTACTTTCATTTTTTCAATTTTAATGAAGTATTCAATGAATAAAAAATTTAATACGTTTCTCTCAGAAACAAACTTTCAAGAAGTAAGTACTGAAAAACATTTTTTTCTTTTTAAAAAAAATGAAGTATCGTCACCTACTGGACCATTTCGAAATAAAAAAGACTTTCTTTAATTAGAAAAAAAAGTTCAAGAAAAGTGCATTTTATTTATAGAAAAAAAATTATGAAATGAAAAAGTGCGAATATTTTCATAGTTGATGCGATTTTCATAAAATTTTCAGAAGATTATAAGAGATCAGAGGAAGAGAAAAGAGAGAGAGAGAGACCTTTGCTTTCTAAAATCTTTCAAAGTTTCCGATTGCAAAAGTAAAATTGTGACTAATTTTCTCCTTCGAGAGAAAAATTTAAAATCACTAGAGTGATTTTTATCGATTTTTCAGTTAGAAAAACATGAAAAATTAAACCTTTTTATTTGTGAATTTTTTTACTATTTTATGGCAACATGAAATTTATATTGTAATTTTTTTTAAATGAAAATGAAACATTGTTGAAAAGCTTCAATGGAGGAATTTTTTGAGGGTTAGATGTGATTTTTCTACAGGTAAGGGAAACAACAGCAGAGTAATTAATTGTTCAGAAATTATAGCAATGAAGATAATGGATTATAGTCTTCAAAATTTGTTAGGCAACCATTAATTTTATGAATTGAATGAAACACCAAAGGAAAAAAGCAAAGAAAATGAATGTTATGATGTTTTGATTACAAAAAATTTCTTTTATGATTTTATTACTTAACCTAGGTGCAAATGAACGTAAAAAATAAGAAAAAAATACCTGCAGGTATTAAAAAACAAATTGAAGAAAAAGTGTAAGTAAATTTTGTGATTTTTCAAAACAGGAATTTTGAGATTCATTTTGAGAAATAATGGAAAGAATAAATATGCTTCAAATGCTTCATATTATATTTACATTCATCTACTTATAATGTCATTGAAAATTCGTGACACGTTTTTTTGAAAGAAAATTCTCATGTAACTTCTCTTTCTTTTCAAAGAGATGACTCCTCTGCAGTGCTTCATTTGATAATTTTTTTCAAAGAATTGGAACTTTTCTAACAATCGTCGTCTACTATCAAATTATTAAAATTGAGAGTCACACTCAAATGGAAATCGATTCGTTTTTAGTCCAGAAATAATACAAGAGTACCTAGATTAGTTTTCAAACTATTAAAATTTTCAGTCTACTTCCTCAACCAACCTCCATCTACCGAATTCCTTCGCGAATCACCCTCCTCCCGAATTAATTCATCCTCAAACCTACCAAAACCCCGCCTCATACCAGCTGCATGCTACATTGAATTCGAACCCACTGACGAGAAACCATCGGCTTTTATGTTTCAGCTGAAGGCTTATATCCGGCTGGCGTCGAAATAAAACGGCAAAGAACGGCCTACACTCGTCCACAAATCTTAGAGCTTGAAAAAGAATTCCATTTTAACAAATATCTAACTCGACGGAGAAGGATAGAGATCGCTCATTCGTTAGAACTGTCCGAAAGGCAGATTAAAATTTGGTTTCAAAATAGACGGATGAAATACAAGAAAGATCACAAATTACCAAACACGAAAAACGTTCGAAAAAAGAACTCGACAAACGGTAACAACAACAACACCAATAAATCCAAAAATAAACAAGTCAATCAAACACAACCGCCGAATACGATTTCGGCATCTCCCGAACAAACTTATTTACTACCTCTATAAAAAAAAACTCAACTTCCTCCTAACTTGATAAAAAAAATTGTGATTTCGATTGATTTTGGATTTATTGATGAACGTTAAATCAAAACTACTGGCCTTGCGCAGAACCAAAGAGAAAAAAAAATTCTGTAGTAGTAACAGGCCAGAGAGAAACTTCTGCCTAGTCTCGTTATTTGTATAATTTTTATTTTATTTTTTTCTCATGTAAATTGTATTTAGCTCTCTTTACGAGTTGATAAGTTTTCTTTTTTTTTATTCATTGTTATTTTTTGCAAAACGAGGAATAACCTCAGCAAAGCAAAGTGTTTGATAAAATTCGCGACAATTGATTGCTGAATCGAATCTGACTATACCTTTGATATAAGTATGAGATAGCTTTGGATTAGGTATGTGGACTTGTGCAGGTCGCCTTTGCCATTTTGAGGTATATTCCTTGTTTTATATACAATTTCTCGTATTTTTTTGAATAATTTTTAAGCATGTCATATGTAAAATATGTTTTATGTACCTGGTTCTTTCCTTTCCTCTTTCTTTATATAAAATGTACTTTTTCTCACGTGAATCACTTTCTTTCAAATACGTAGGTATCAATTTTCAATCCCCCACTTTTTTTAGTACTTACCTACGATGTTCAGTGCCAAAGAGCAGAGATGGGTAATGAAGGGGTGATTTGATCCTCAGCGAGAATTCTGAACTTAATTAGTGGAAGATGGTTCTTATGGTCTAAGACTCTCGTGATGAAATTCTTGGGTCCCTACCTCATTCCTGCCCCTCCAGGAAGATCAAATGCGTTTTTTCGTTGTAAGTTTTAATTTTTTACAATTCTTAACCAAATTTTTTGAACTTACAGAGGTGATTGACCCTACGAAAAACCATTCCTGTGAATTTTTTCAATTTTTGAGGATGTTCCTGGGCAAATGGTCATCTCTCATCGAGAAATTTTTCCTTGTAATACGAGTATATCATCAATGACACCTAAATACACACCAATCTGAATTTGAACCAAATTCGTTCATTTTTTCATATTTTTTTTTCATATAAAATATCCAAATGACGTTATTTTGGGAACCTAAACTTCTTCCGAGATGACCTAGGGGCCAAAAATTCATATCTGGACATGTTTCAAGTCGATATTTATCATATATTGCAATTTCAGCAAAACTGAAAATTTTCAATAATTTTTCAACTAATTTTACCTAGGCCTATATGAAATTTTCTTAAATCAAAAATACTCAATTTGTGAAAATAGGCAAAAAATTATCTAAATTTATAATGAAATAGGCAATAAAAAAAATTACAACTGATTTTTTTTGGAAAATTAAACTTGAAACGTCCAGTCATCGAATTTTCAAAGAGATGTTCAATTTTTTGAATTTTTTAGATGGATGAACAAATTTTTTGATTTTTGGAAAATCTATTTCTTTATATCATGAAACTGTTATAATGATCGTTTTAGCTAATTTTTCATTGCCAAGATTATTGAGCTCAATGTCAAAATGATTGTATGAAGTTGAATACTTCTATTTCACAGATGAAGAGTAGAACTTTTTCTTGAAGCTCAAATTATTCATTTTTCAAAAAAATGAAAATCATAATAGATAATCCACATATTTTCTAAAATTGAAATTCGTTTTTTTTTGAAAATTGGAAAAGATGTATTTTTTTTTGCAAAATCTATTTTAAAAACTCGAGCTATCAGTTTTCTGAAATTGTAACTGATTTTTTAGGAAATCGATTTTGATAGCCCTGAGTTTTTGGTTTCTCATGGAAACGATCACATCGATCGATTTTTTTAGAAAATTAAGAACGAAAATTCGAGTTTTCAGTTTTTATGGAAACGACGTATGTCTTATTGAAATTTACAAGTTTTCAAAAGTCTAACGAAATATTGAAAAGTTATTTTCAAAAATCTATCAGAATATTTACTGAAAAGACGAAAAAATTAGTCCATTGAAGTAGGCTGACGGATTGTTCAAAGGTTCTTCTATAAAATTCTTTTAAATGTAAACTGAATTGATGTGATGAAAAATCTACAATTTTTTGGGTTCAATTTTAGGCAGACATGTTGAAAGCCACGAGGTTCAAGATTTTTATCTCAAATTTCGCATTTGAATACACGTTAATGATGATGCTTTATAAATATACCGGAAATTTCTATGACGGTTAAAAATTAACTGATTTAATGAGTCTGATACGTGTTAAAATGCGATTCTTGATGAGATTTTTATCCTGAGATGCTTTTTCGATTTCGGAAAAAAATGTTTAAAATTGAGAAATTTTCATACTTTGGCCTTTCTGCTATGTCAAACTCAAGTGCCCATTTCAGTCTGACATAATGTCTGACTTTATCTAATATTGTAAGTTCAAAAAGTAGGACACAATGTTTTCATATCTCGTGAGATGTCTAAAAGTCAAATTTTGAAACAATCTAAATTTTCCCAGGTTCAAAAGTCAACTGACCACTTTATTAAATTTTTCAAAACCGAAAAAGTCAAAATTTCTGAAATTTTCCAAGTCTAAAAAATCGTTTGAAATCTGAAAATTTTTTCAATTCTAGAAAGTTGAAAACAGATTGACAAAGTGTCCGAAAGTCAGCGTGATATCTCTGAAATTTTCCAAGTCCAAGAAGTCTGCCTGACAAAATGTCAGAATGTTGACATGATTTCTAAAATTTTTCACGTCTAAAAAATCAGTGGTAACCTGAAAATTTTTCTTAGTGCAAAAAGTCTGACAAAATGTCATTTTTAAATCTAATTTTTCAATATTTTGTCAGAATTTTTAAGACTCGTATAAGGTGTAGTGGGGTAATTGCAAAACAAAAAACGTATAATTCGACTTTGACGCCATATTTCTCCCAAACTAACCGTACGAATTCGATGAAATTTATACAGTAGGTACTTCATTGAGTTTTGTGTAACATACTAAAAGCGCGTTGCTCTATGTTGATTCATATTTGAATGCAAGC
>FIZU01004671.1:0-20530 GCA_900064475.1 Pseudococcus longispinus
CCCGTTGTTTTTCAAATTTTCAATTCCGTTTTTTTCGCAGAAATGACCAGTCAGGTGAGATATATAATACTTTTATTTCGTTGCTTTTTAAGCAATAATTGAAATAAATGTATTACATTTTACCCGACTTGTTATATCTGCAAATAAATTAAATTGAAAAACCAGCGGATATCATATATTAGCTTGTCCACCCGGTACCTATAGTTGGACAATTGTGCCGGACGCCGCGTCGCGCCACCACCCTGCTGTCAACTAACGAAAAAAAAAGTTACACTAGCAGGTAGTTATTGCGCGGTCAAAAAAATAGAAAAAACAAGCGCCAAAATACGCACCCCAGCCGACGAGGCTGCTGACTATAGACAGTACTGCTGACGTAGGTAGGGTAGAGTGTAGAATTGTAGATAATAGATAGGTAAACCTAAGGTACGTGGTGGGTTGGGAGGTGTAATCCAAATATTAAATAATAAATGTTTTTAAATTGAAAAAAAAAAAATAATAAAAAATAATAGATAGGTATGTGTCTGCTGCGAGAGGTGTTTCTAGGTGTTCTTTGTAAAGTTGGTGTAGTAAAGTAGTGAAGCAAAGTTGGTCGATGTAAAGTAGTGAAAAGTACTTCGCAGAAATGTTCAAAAATGAAAAAGTCGAGTGACATACTGACATATCAATTTTCTCAACTACAGACGCAAAGTACAGTATAACTAGGTACATAGTTTTCAATACATTTGCCGACGACTTTATTAGAGGTAGGAAAAAATATAACAGGAAGGATAAAAATTATAACGGGGAGAAAAAATTTTCCTCTTATCAGAAAATGGTGTTTAGTTATTCAAAGGTAAGTAATACCGATCGATTGCTTGCAATTACTAGCGCAGATTAGTATTTTCTGAATTAAAATTGTCAGTTATCGTTTTGAAACTCGATATTGCTTCGCATTTTCGTTGGGAAAACGCAACGCGGGCGCAACATACTATGTATTACTCGTCAGAGCGTGCTGCTGCTATTTTATCAACTCGAATATACAATTATTAGATTTTTTTGGTACCTCCATTTTGTTTATTTATTTTATTACCGCTATTCGATATACTTTCGATGAAATGCGTACCTATTTCACGAAAATAAAATGAAATAAAAAAAGCTAGACATCATTTTTCACTTTTGAGAGCATCATTGCGAAGCTCTTGACCCTACCAAGAGGTCGAAAAGTTGCAGATTATTGAAAAATCGAGATTTCTGATTTTAAAGAAAATAAAATTTCCTTCGCTTGGTACCGAAACCGGGCCTAAATGGCTCCTGTTGATCCAAAAAAATATTTCGTTGGCAAACATTGAAAAGTTTTTTTATTGCAGCGTGACCAACTTTCGGTTTTTATTTAAAAAAAAATTGTTTACAAAAATTGAAAGTTGGCCACCCTGAAATTAAAACTTTACAATTTTTACAATCGAAATAATTTTTTTGGAACAAAAGGAGCCATTTAGACCCGGTTTTGGTACCGAGCGAAGGAAATTTCATTTTTTTTAAAAATCAGAAATCTCGATTTTTCGACAATATGCAACTTTTTGACTCCTTGGTTAAAAGGCCGAAAAAACAGCTGAAAAAAATCCGATTAAAAGCTGAAAAATCCGATAAAAAGCCGAACGTAATCGGCTTTCGGCTTAATCTGGAAAAAATCGTTAGGCTTTCGGCTGGCTTGCCAGCCCTGTGCGTACGTAGATGCAATTACTAATAGGTACCTATATTATACTACATACGAAAATATCGCATAAATAGACTCTTTAATACTTAGTCGTACAAGTACGTAAGCTACGTATACCGGGTGCTCGAGAATATCTAGCGTTCTCATAAAAATGAAAAAACATCACATCGTAGCTGACTTGTTACCTCCTTGGGGAAAAAAATGAAATTGAAAATTTGTAAAACAAAGAAGATGTAAGATATTTTCGAGCAGCCGGTAGGCGCTGCTATTTGGAGTACATACTTAGGACGATATCTGCTCGTATCTTATCAATTTTTTCTGCCAAGTACCTAGTTACCTATCACCTACCTCACTAACTAACTACCTACCTACCTATCTACCTACCTACCTACCTACCTACACGGTAACGTGGTTCGTAACAGACAAATACAAAAAAAATCTCGACATCTCTTTCAACTGTCAGCAGGTCCGCACCTTGATATTTTTATGCCTTATCCGACTGCAGCTCGCTGCTTACTACGATGACAACAACGTACGCGTTTTTTCGACTCGCTTAAAATGTAGAAATACAAATATATATATAAGTACGTAACGTACTCCTGAATACGTAGGTAAAGTACGAGTACCTCTAACTCTACCTATAAACGCGTTCGAGTAAGCTACGAGTATTACCTACGTTACGAGTACAATTAATAACGACCGCGTCGGATTAACGCGTCGAGTCTCACGCGTTAAATTACGAATTTTCATCGGAGCTGCGCGAAAACTTTTACAACGAAAAACGCAACGTTAAACTTGATTTAACGCAGTAGATACCAAGTAGGTAAGTGCACCGCATATTATGTACATCTCTACTCTACATACCAATTACCAACACATACGGTCATTTCGACATTTCTTCCTTTTGTATCGGAAAATGAAATTGCGAATTCGTCTTTACGTGTAGTCTACTTACGAGTATACGAGTAGGTACGAGTAGTTTGATTGCTGTACCTACTACCTACCTATCGCGAGTGACCAACTAAACTCGACTACTTATGTTAGTACCTAACTACATCATACGCAGGTACGTTATAACAAGCCACCATAGCCACTCGCGGCAGTGCGGCGCTATTTCCTCCAAAAGAATACGTTCGCATACGCGTCTATCGAGGTAGGTGCGAGTTTATTTTGGATTTTGGCAAACCGTGTTCAATGTGTAACGTGTCCCATATGGGTACCTATCGGCCTGGGTAACTCGCTAGTTACTATCCACAAACTCGAACCGCTGCCAGTGCCATTGCCACGCCATATCAACATTCAACAGCAATACCTAGGTATACTTATAGCGAAACGCGATACTCGCTGGCTATTATTCGTCGATTCAATTTCATTCGTTACTTCGTTACTCCCGCTCGTGACGCGTACCGCGTTTTTTACCGTACTTAGCTACCTCCACCTAGTACCTACTTACTACATGTTATAACGCATTTTTACAAAAAATGTGTACCTATCGGAATTGGTCGGATTAAGGAATTAGCTGTAAATAATTGCAACGCGCAGGACACATAACTAGGCCTACGATTCCACGGGTACGAGGATACCAGAAATTTATGCGATGCGATGCGACAGGATCGCAACTTGACATACGTACTCGTACCACGTACTCGTACCTACGTACTTGTATACCACATACCTAACTACCTACCTACAACTTTACGTAAACGTAATTACCGTAGTTTCTCCTACACGTACTTTTCTTTTACTTCTTTCGTTTCGATGAAAATGATACAAAAATATTATATTCGCGGCAGAGCGTGACATGGTGGCGACGGGGGAGGGGGGAGGGGCGCAGTTGCGGGATAATGCGAAATTCAGCGCTTCGCCAATTTTTTTCACGTTCCCAGTCCAACCGAAATCGACTGAGCTACGCTACAAGGTTATCGTCCGGCTGAGACTTGGAACCGGCATCGGCAAAGCTTTTCAAGTCGCGATCGTAATACTCGATTAGGTAAAAGTAAAACGATAAATTGGCGTTTTTGCCCCGACATAATATCAAGGTTAGGCAAATATTCGTTTTTTAACTCGCGATGGATTGCCTATACTAACTAGATACTAGATAGAAGAAGTTAGCCATCGCATTAACGAAGCATCCTATACCCGCGTTCGCGTATACACTACAGTACCGGTGCCGGTGCTGATGCTGATGCTGATGCTGATGCCTGGCACACTAAGCGCAAGTATCTAGCTAGATGCTGGCTTTGTTTTCAATTTTGCAAAAAAATTTTTACTCAACTTACAACGTACAAAGTAGGTAGCTGGGTACCGCATTTTCAGTAATGTCCGTCGTTAATTTGAGTAGGACGCGCACGAGATTTATTATTACCTATGGAAGCGAATTCGCCAGTCGTGTTATTAGATGGCGGATTTTCCTCTCAACTAAGCTACCACGTGAACACGGACGCCGAATATGCTAATCATCCGCTATGGTGCGCTCGATATCTCGTTACTGATCCCGAATCGGTGATAAAAACTCACAGAGATTACATCAAAGGTAAGTCTACGTTGCAGCATTGCGAGCGAGTACCTTACGGCATTTTCAGATAGCACACGCCGCCGGGCCGGTACGTATCGCGTCCGGCGTCCGCATACAATCATACAACGAGACTAACGATTAGTAACGATCGGAGTCCAAACGTGAACCGTGGGTCGCCAAAATAGTGCCACTTTCGAGAGAAAAAAAAAAGATTCCGCGTCGATTCGTGCAAAATTTTAGGAATCTACCCGCAAAAAAAAAATCCTATACTACGTACGATTCGTTCAAAATGCAGTCTCGGATTTTCGGGGACGCGAAAGAAAATTTGCTTTTCGAGGTGTTGTAAGCGATTAACCGCTACAACTGTAATTAATAGGCCTACGCCAACCTACTACGGCGTACGGTGTTGATAATTAATGATCAAAATTTTTGAGATACCTACTCGTACCGTCGTCGATGATCAGTAGGGTTGTTGCAGCATCCGTGTACTCGGATTCGACTTTCGTTATTAGTCAGCTGAATATGGATGGCAGGCGCAAATGCTCACTCGCGCGAGAATATTCTTTGAGGATTCGCGCGCTCGCGCACTTTCTAAAAATCATCATTTCTAAAGCGTAAAGCCCAAAATCATGCGAATTCGCGAAAAGAAATAGTACATTACTATACGAAGGACGAAAGCGAATGTTTCGTAGTCGAGTGCAGTTTGGCGGAGCGAGCGGAATCGCTCCTCGCATTGTAAGATATTTTACGTAATACACGATACAAAAGTACAAGGTACGAGAGTACGTTTGTTTGCACCGGGCGGCGGAAAGTAAAATTACTTTCCGCCCGGTGCGAATGACGTGCTTTCGCATCATGTACGTAGGGCGGAAACTTGTACTTTCGTAGCGGGTATAACGTAAAATTAATTTTCTGTTTGACGCCAAAAATTAATCTTTTTTCAATAAGATGGTGATTTATGAAGTACGCGAAGTGTAATTATACTTTAAAAGGATTTCATTTCAATAATTTTAAAATGCCTTCGGTATTTCCCGAACCAAAATCATCGATATGGAAACATTTTGACGAAGTAACCGACGATGCGAGTGGAAATACAAAGTATAAATGTATCTACTGTGGCGATGAATATTCGGCTCACGCCACGAGATCGAGCGCACATAATGGAATATTTCACAACTTCGGTCGATATATTAGCGAAAATAAAGTCCTCGCTCATTTGCGCGCGCAAATGCCATCCATAGTCAGGAACGAGGTACCCGGATCCAGACCGGTGCCTAATCCTAATCGCAATAATAATAAAAAAACGATAAATTGCGGTAACTCGAGTTTTATTTTTGTCGCGAAATCATTGAAAAATTCATCTTCGAGTCCTAAAACCTCGTATTTTCGAAACGAGCGCGAAAAAAATGCCGAACAAAAATTTTACCTTCGTATTTAGGAACGTGTAGGAACCGGATACCCAATTCCTTTTAAAAACCGAACCGATACCGGGTTTCTCGAATCAGACCGGGTACTTTAAACAGCCCTAGCGCGTAGGTCTTTCGATACCTACTCGATTCCTTCGAAATAAAATATAAAAATGCGGATAAAAATTATCAAATGTCGTAAAATTTCTACGAAATTTGTTTAAAATGCCAGGTACTATAGAAGCTACTCAACTCCGAAATATCTCGAGTATGCTCGCGTTTTTACCTAGGTAGGTAGTTATTTGTTTGTTCACATTACGTCTTATTGATCATTCGTTTGTCTTCTCTCCTCCTCCCCCCCCCCCCCCCCCCCTTAATAATCATTTGCCAATAACCCGAACAGCGGGAGCCGATATAATTACGACAAATACGTATCAAGCCAGCATAGAAGGTTTCAACAAGTACTTGCAACTGTCATCTCACGAAAGTTATCACCTTATTAAACGAGCCGTTCAACTAGCGAGGGAAGCCATCATTCAAGAGAATGTTAATCAAACCGCGAAGAAAAAAGGTAGGTAACTCGAGAGTCGAGACTCGACAGCACTCGTACACGCGGTTTTATCACGGTTAGGCATATCCTTCATTTATACGCGGGTAACGGCGAGGAATTTTTTTCGATTTCGACTCGGGCTCGTACCACACTTCAGATTGGTTCGTTTTGACGAAAACCCGGGGGGTCTCCAAATTTTCAGCTCAACGCGTGGTGTAGGTAGTTGGTACTCCCGTACTCGTACGATACGTTACGGTCCTTAAAAACGATAAATACGTATACGATTACGAGGGAGCGACGGCGCGGCGCGGCGACGCCTACACCAACGATAGCGTACCTGTTACGTATCTCGCCTCCTCTGCCTATACCTTCGCGTACGTACTACGTACACACGCAACTACACGTACTGCAGCGCGAGGTAATTTTGAAGAAAATAGTTGCAACCAATTTGGCTAGGTATAACTTGCGAATTTTCAAACGCCTACGTTGGCAATTGGATTCAACCCTCGCCACACCGCATGTACGAGCAGGCGAGGCACCAACATTTTCAGATACATTTTTTCATCTCGTACGAGTATTTTAACCTAAGAGTATACCGGCTAACGAGCACGTGACATACTCGTAGTTTCAAACTGTTTTTTTTTCTCCGCTCTGCAGTATTGGTCGCCGGATCGATCGGATCTTACGGAGCATGTTTACACGACGGATCCGAATACCACGGGAATTACGCGAAAAATGTTTCGAGAGACGTCCTAAAGAATTGGCACCGACCTCGTATGTCAGCTCTGGTCGAGAGCGGCGTTGATTTTCTAGCCATAGAAACGATACCTGCTTTAATCGAAGCTGAAATCATACTCGAATTACTACACGAATTTCCGAATCAGAAAGCTTGGATATCGTTTACCTGCGAGGTACACCTCTCTCCTACTCACTCGTATATTTTTACTCGTACCACAGTGTACGCTATCTACCTACCAACCTACGAGTAGATATCGCAGTAGTCGGTAGGTACGACGTGCGAGTACAAGCGAACAACTTCGGTATTGGCAAGAATGGCGGAAGATGACAGGTGGCTTAACAAATTCGAGTATATCGCGCTGGCAGCGTTCAACGTACGAATTCGAAAGCCTACTGTTTTTCTAAAACATATCCCAAATACTCGAATGTACGTACCGATCATATATCTATTCTAAATACGGTGATCGATCGTCGTTATTTTCAGAACGGTCACACGACCGTAGCGCACGATCGCATCGGCTACGCTGCAAATAAATTATGGTCTACGAGCGAGAATCAATTGGTAGCGATCGGCGTCAACTGTTTGAAGCCGTCGTTTGTTACGCCGTTATTGAACGCCATACGTGAAGCGAATTCGGTTCAAGAATCTTCGCTAACACCTAGTACTCGTATACCGACTATCGCATATCCCAACAGCGGCGAAAATTACGACATAACCGAGCAAAGGTAGGTACTAACTAACTAACTAACTAACTAACTACCTACTAAATAGGCGCTCGCACGCGTACCAGTTCAGTTATCACAGCACAGACAGACAGAACCCTAGGTACTTGTACCTATACTTATATGGTACCTCTTACACGAGAACACGACCGACGCGTCAGTAAATATATTACAAATACACGCGTTACGTATGGCTATGGCCGATAGGTACCTAGTAGTAATACCTAGGTACCTACTACCTAGACCTACGCGTTTACGTACAAGTACTGTACACTACAATATACTCGTGGTCGTAGTTGGACTTGGACGGATGGGCGAAAGTTTTTCTTCCCATAGGTACGCCTACGTTCTACGTACCTACCTCAACTAGGTACGTTGCGAGTAGACCAGACGCTAAGATACGAAGTAACTACTCTACTCACCTACACGCAATTCGTAGAGATACGACGTATAAGAGGGGGGGGGGGAGGAGGAACGCGGACGGCGGATATATTACAGCTACCCGATGAAGGTATCGCTGCGATTAGACGCAGACTTTATCGCACGAGTGCCCCGTTGTAACCTCCGAAATATTCGCATTTTCTTCGAAATATCAATCTAAATCGCGCGCGCTTATAAAAAAAAAAAAAAGCACAAAGTATTAGCCTGAAACTTGTCCGCTCGTTCTGTTGCACTGCTGGACGCAGAAGCAGATTTCATCACGTCGCGCCATACCAAATTATGTTCGGTGGTGGCGACGATAACGAACGGTAAGAGGTAAGAACAACGCGATAGGTACCTACCTATATAATATTAGATACCGACGTACCTACGTGAAACCTAGGTATACGAGTCACTCGACTCGAGTAAATACGGTTAGGGAGGTAGGCGGTAGGCGGGCGCGTACAATCGAAAGTTTATCCTTTATCGAGTTGATAGGTACAGCCCGCGCAAAATCGGCGAATGTTTCGAAATCTAGGTACTCTTCAACTTCGCTTAGCCGAAGGCATCGCGCATCAAGTTTTTAGACCTACGTACATCGTCGATCTCGTACGTAGGTACTAGGTAGTAGGTACCTACCAGAATTTAATTTTCGACGACGCGTCGGCCACGTTCTATTTTCACTTTTTCATAACGCGTACTAACGACGAATTTTTCAAACAGGTGGATTAAATTTCCCGGTAGTCGCACGATTCATAACTACACGAAAGATTGGTTGAATAGCGGACTTAGCATCATCGGAGGATGCTGCCGAACGACAGCGAAAGACGTGATACTATTGAGAAACCAGATACAATCGTTTAACGAAGCGATCGAAGCGAAGATGCGAAACCAAATACGAATACGCGAAATGTCGACCAACATACTCCAACTGTAACAAACCGCAAACGCAATCGTTAATAACATTAGGTATTTTTGTTACGTACGTAGTAGGTACCTATTATCGGACGTCGTCGCGTCTGCGCTTACTTCCGCTTAATATACCCGCTCGTTCGAGATTAGGCCTAAATATGTACCTAAACCTACCTACCTACCTAATGAGCTATATTATCGTTAGGCGTTATCGCCAATATTATCATTACGAGTATATACCTCGAGTATTCGCTACTTATCCAAATACAATTTCGCGAGTTGCATCTCTGTTTACACGATCATCGTCCAAAATTAAACACACTTTCGAAAACTAGAGACGACGATCTTTTCAAAAATGTGCGACGTTTCTATAATCGCACTTTCTATACTGTAGAACTGCGATAAAACTTTGAAGAAAAAAAACAAACAAAACAAATCGTCGCAATTATATACGAACAGAAACTACAAATCTTCTTCGCACTTTGGAGCGCAAGTACGTACGACCGTTTGGACGTAGGTAATTAGGCGCCTGCTAGGTACTCGGTCGTGGTACTCGTAAAAGTTTGCTTCCGCTCTTCGACAATTAAATCCAAGTACACGCCGCGCAATTCGCTCGAGGTTCGATCCAAATCTAATTTTACAACCGCAGACCATCGTGTCTCGTTTCATAATTCAACCCGGCGCGGCATAAACGCGCCTCGTCTTTTCCATCATTAAGTACTCGCGCGCGATGTTTTCGACCAACGCCCCGTCCCCCGTGTGGACTAATCGAAAATTTGGTCGAAGAGACAGCGTGCGAGTATTATTTAGCGCCCTCGAAAAGGCCGAGCGCGAGAAATGACGGATTAAATTTTAAACTATCCGTCTATCGAAACTAAAAACGCGTGTAAGAAAAATACCAATATTAGGCTCGACGTAACGTTTATTAAATTTCAGTTCTACTCGAATCATTTTTTTTCTTTCTCTTTTTCGTTTATCTACTTTCATTTTTTTCCAACGATATTTACCCAACGCGACTGCGAACAGCAGTCGTTATACTTACTAAGGGCGCAGCAGCAGGCTATGATCTCGGCAATCGATCTAGCAAGGAAACCAAATCACTTTGGCGATGACATAAAATGTTTTTCGCAAGCTCGGCACTCGCGGCGTTTAATGTATGAACCAGCTGTCCTCTGGCGACGTCTAAATTTGGTAACTTGCTGTATTCTTCCAACTTATTTTTGTGCAAAAATTGATCGTTTACGATTCCACCTATATTCGACGAAGAAATCAAACGATCGATTTTTACGGAATCAAAAAATATGAGCTATCTTATACACATTCGAGCCACGTACGAGTACACGTAGCCGTAGGTAGTACGTGCAAATTCTACATAATTATTTCGTTAGAATCGTCTAGTTTTAGGTATATGTACCTACGCGATAGGCCTATATCTGTAAGTACGAGTACGTACTAAAACATAAACGAACTGCTGCGAGTCCAACAGATGATTTTAAAATTCCCCGCGTTATCGAGATAGCGAAAGTAACATTCGCGTAATACCTACGGCGCGGAGTAATTCTATAGGCCTACGACTACGATCAATCTATCGCAAAACTTGTACGTGGTCTTACGCGAAAACGTTACTAATTCGCGCGTATCCTCTCCGCGTAGTACATTATACGTCTACCTAGCTGCGGCTATTCGTCGAAACTTGTCGTACTCACCGAGTAAAACAAAATAAGGCATTTTCTTCAGCAATTTAAACGCCGCGTCGATTTGAACTACAGCGCTGCATAAAATTAACGTATGCGAATGAAATAAGCTCGTAATCGGAAAATACTTGGTATTTTCTACTGCCATCTTGACGGTTGTTTTGCTTCGCTGAACGAGATCCATTTCTGCTTTTTTGAACGTCTTTATCGACTGAAACGCAAAATCAATTCGACGATAACGATACAATACAACGCCGAACACTGCTAAATATTTTTAAAACTAAAACACGCCCGAAACCGGAGCAATAGCACATTTTCAAGAATTTTCACCGCGTACCGCTAATAATTTCAATTCATTTTTTTTTTGCGACGATTTTTCCTTACTAAAAATACGAGTACGAGTAGCTATCGGCGGAAACAACAGCGTTTCATTGCGCGGCAAGCTTCGTAGGTTTACATACGGTACGACGGAAACGAGAGTAGCGAACTGCATTACTGCACAAAGGACTGACGGAGATAGTAGAAAGTAGTACGCGGTAAAAACTTACACGATAAAAGTCTTCGCCAGACACGGGATTTAAATGAATGAACATTATCATTTTGGATTTTTCAAGTAACTGAAATAGTTCGTTCGCTAAAATTCGCTCGAACGGGTTTTCCTGCGACAATACGAAACAAACTTTCCGTTAACAAAACAACTCTACGTACCTTCAAAGACACTTCTCGCTGATACGTTTACTTACTTCTTTTTCCGCAACAAAAATATTTTTGAGAGGCTTTCTACACTTGAAAAAATCAGGGAAATCGACATCGTAAGGTTTAGGAATGTTGACACGCAACAGTTTCTCAATCTTTTCAGCCTCGTAATGCGGTGGTCTAAGTTTTCTTAAATTCACTCTCTTATATCTGACCGTTTGAAGCAGCACTACGTGCTTCTTCAGCGAATGGTCTGAAAATTTCAACAAATAATTTCAGTAGGTATTCGTTGTACTGCGGTACCTAATCACGATAAACCCTTCGGAAGTAGCGTACGAACGAACGACGTAAATGTACGTCGTTGGTAACACGGGCGGCTGTTAGCCGCGTATAAAATACCATAAAAAAAATTGCCGCCACTGGTAACAATTCCTGACGGAAATTTGCCGCCAGAAATCGTGTTAAATTGAGGCCCGAAAAATTTGCACGCCGCTATCCGCCGCCCTGTTACCAACGAAAGGAACGAACAAGCTGAGATGAATCCGCAGAAGCGATATTCCACGCTATTTCGCGCCTACTCGCCTCATTCGTGTCGTTTAAACGGAAATCGGCGATACGAAATAAGTATAACGCTTACTTTTAAATAATCCGGCGAACATGGCTTAGGTATTAACGATCAATAACGTATTTTTTTCGAACTGCAAACCATAAATCAAGTTAAATCCGGCTTTTTATTTACATGTTTCCAAATCAGTAACCTTTGTAACGCAAAATTCTGTACAACCTAAAAATTACGGACATAAAAGTTTGACCAACTCAAACTTGGCAAACTGAGCTCATTATTCGAGTAGTTCAAAAACATACCTTTACTTTACGTAAAAACGAAGCTTTTTTGGTTTTTTCACTTAAACATTCGACGAAAAGCTAACGATAATGCACCGAATGCGCGAAAATTTAACAAGTATTCGCTATTCAGTTCGGTTCTCAAAACCGGCTCGAAGCACTCGAAACTTCAAACTTTTGATTCGAGCATCGAGCATTCACAAACACAGGTATTGGTACTGGTAGCTAAGGACGTACGGTACACGAGGATTGGAACGCATGTATCGCAACCATGAAAAACTAAAAAACACTAAACAGGCCGAAACCAAAACCGTAACCAATACTTATAACGGTTCAACGAGGGTTCAAGCAGTTCGACATCACTCTGTGTCAAAGGGAGTTTCCATTTCTCATTTCTCTGCAGGCAACAGTCAACACATTTCAACAAATAAAATGGTAAATAAAATGAAAATAAAATAGGCTACGGCCTACGGCTATATAGCTTTTGTAATTTTATTATTTAATAAAAATAACGTTAAAAAAGGACCCCCCATAAGCCCCCCATAGATAATTCGTAAACTAAATAACGGGATCCGCGAACCGCGATGGATAGATCACCCAGGAATCAAATTTCGAGGATTCGCGGCAACCCTGAGGTCCGTACTCGGTCCGTACTCCGTAGGCGTAAAAAAATTGAAGTACGATCGAATTGATAATGATTTTGATAAGGAGATGAAATTTAAATTTAACCCGAAAGAAATTGAAAAATTCAGATTATTAACGCGACCGATGGATTAAACTTGGCAAAATATCCGAGTTTCTTTTCTGCATTAAAAAATAGTGTCGAGTACTCGAGCAGATAAGCACTTCGTTCGGAATCAATTGAGGTATTTCAAGTTATCTAGAACTTAGAAGCCGCCTTTCGTTGTAACGGAGCTTTCATTTTGTAAGGTACATTAAACATTAACGAAGCGAAGTGAAGTATCGAGTACTTTTACTGCACCTTGTCATTTGTGTAAAATCTTTCGCACGATTATCTCAGTCGAGACTTGGCGTTATCGTTCACGAATAACCCTACCTCCGTTTACATTTTGGAATAATTTTTACTTAGTTTTCCATTTATACTTCGATTCCCCTATTTGTGTCGAGTACCTTCACCCGCGTTTCCGGAGATAAATTTTCTTCATCATTCTCCAACATCGAACCTCGTTCATCGTATATTCGTATCGTCGACTCGACGGTGACACGGTGAGTAAGCAAATTGTAATCTCGTTGATAACGATTCGTGCCAATTTGTACGTATTCGGCCGAATTTGATTTTTGTTGCGGGGAAAGTTTTTTTTTTACGATTATCGTTGTTTTTAATCTGGTAGGTACAAACGTGAAACACAATTATCCACCGCTGCGGATATATTTTTTTTTTTTTTTTTACCGCGTAATTATCGCGAATCGTTTGATACGACTTGGGTACAATGCCGCAATTGCGTAGAAAACCTCAAGATGAAGCGATTTGTTCCAATCTGTCTGTAACGTGATATGCGTTGTTATAGTTGCTGGAGAACGGTCTGAAAAAAAATGAGTGCCGAAGAATCGTCCCTGCCTGACGTGAAAAATTTGGAAATTCTAGATGATATAGACTCGTCGTACAAGCCTCCTCCTGAAAAATCGTTGAACGAGTTGTTGAATGCGGATACGCAGGACGAAAGTTTGCAAAAATACAAAGAAAAACTATTAGGAGAGGCGACATCTGGCAAAATTATATTCGGTGAGTATACCCGCGCCGTAACCCGCATATTTTCCAAAATTGTCTTCGACTTTTTTTTGCGGAAGACCTGCGAGCTCTCGACCAATTCACCCGTACAATATGTTTACAATGTTGAAGTATGTACGAGTGTTCGTTGTGTCAACTTGTTTTTCACTCTGGTTTATTTTTTTTCCCCCTATCCTATATCGTCGGAATCGCAGATGAAGCAGATCCTCGTACCGTTGTTGTGAAACGATTAGCGTTAGTTGTCGCAGATCGTCCGGACGTAACGCTAGACTTGACGGGTGACTTGTCTCAATTAAAAAAACAAGTAACGCATACGATTTTTCTAATTTTGTACGATTATGTACTTTCTCATTTATCAACGCGATTCATTTTTTGGATGGAAAATTTCGCAGGTGTTCAGCATTAAAGAAGGCGTTTCTTATAAAATTCGAATCGATTTCATGGTTCAACGTGAAATTGTGCACGGTTTGAAATACGTACAAAAAACTTTCAGAGTGGGAATCCCAGGTGCGTTCGTTGGTATTCCGGACACTTTTTTATACTTTTTTTCGAGTTTCGTATTATTACGTATTTACACGGTGTTATTTGTAAAAAACTTTTCAGTCGACAAAATGACTCATATGGTTGGTTCGTATCCTCCAAAAATGGAAATGCACAGTTATACCACACCCGCCGAAGAAGCTCCTTCTGGCCTGTTGGCTCGCGGCACCTACTCGGTGTCATCGTTATTCACCGACGACGATAAGCACGAACATTTGAAATGGGAGTGGACTTTTGAAATTGGTAAAGACTGGAAGGATTAATTTTCATTTTTTTAAATTGTTACGTTAAGCAATACGTTCATTACCTATAATTTTATGTATTATCCGCGTGCGATGCAAAATGTAAAAACAAACAAACAAAACAAAACAAAACAAAACAGAAAGTAATATAGGTACCGTTATTGTTTATCCGTCGAATGTAAACGTGCGAGTACGAGTACGTTCATTTTCTCACCGGTCAGCGGTCACGTTTGAATATATATTTTATAAGGACAATAATTTTTAGCGACAGCGGCAAGTACGGGAATAAATCAAGTATGTTACGTAACTTTGTCGCTCGACGGTGATATCTGTATGTTGTAATTGTAAGCGCGTAGACTTCAAAAATACCCAACTAACCAACCTAAGTAATTCGTTCGTTAAGAGCTCAAACGTAGGTACTTATTATACGTATATTTATGTTTTAATTACGCAACAAATCATCCTTAACGCGGATACGCATTTGTTGTTTTACGATTTAAAAAAAAATGATTACTAGCTACGTATCTTCCTTTTTTTTTTTTAAATATATCGCTATTTTAATATTATTACCTATTTTATTATCATTATTTATTTCATTTTGTAACCGAATATTTTTATCGTTTTCTCAATGTTGAAAAACTTTTTACGATATTTTATTTTTCACGAACGCCATTACGTATGGCAACGTATTTTTTCAAAGAATTTTCTAACATTTGTAATAAATATTTTTCCCCGTCTGATTTGTTTTGTCTGCGGCTCCGTGGCATCCGAAAAAGATGTCGTCTTTTTACGCTACAGCATAGGTTAGAGGTACCTTGACTGTTTTATTCGACTCGTTGGGAGTATCGGTATTCCAACATACGCGTTGTCGGTAGTCGCGTGCCGGCGTATAGGTAGGTAGGTACAAATGATTTTTAATTAGCGTAGGTACCTACTTCGTTTCGTGTTTAGACTCGAATTAAATGTACGGTAAGACGTGGGTGGGTATTATTGCAAGGTACGAGTACGCCGAAACTTCGTAACACCGTGGTAACACTTTATGCACTTCGAATACGTCGTAGGCCTGCGGAACAACGATGCTCGAAGTAGGTAGTCTGTAATTCGGATTTTTTATTTTGATTCGACATTTTGGCCCAGTTGTCGTAATATTTGCTCCGCAAAGAATGTTCTCATATTTTCAGTGAAAGTGAAAATCTGTTTTTTCCCCTTCCGATATAGGTATAGGTACCTAGGTATATGTATGTAATGCGCGTGTATCGCGCGGTTCCGTCATCAGTCCTAAATTTTATCGGGAGTTAGGTATCCGTTTTCAGTTTTTTAAATACCTAATTTTTACGCGGAGCGGATGGATCTCAACGCGCCCCGCGGAAGACCGATTACCGAAGTCGGGGTATCGGGGCACCGAGTCACTCTTGGCTGTAAAATTTTGAAACGAATGCGGCTGTATGTACCGTACTTATACTGGTAATGTACTTGAAAAAAACTCGAATCGTACATACGTTCGAGTAAAAAAATTACAAGTTAAACGTTACGCGACGCTTACAAAAAATACCTTCGTCTTAAGGTTGTTTTATTCTTGTTTGATTGGAATGCCCGAGGAGGAGACTCTACGCGAAATTAAAATCCCAACGTTAGTATAATCGTATGTTTTATTGTAAACTCGGTTTATATACATCGTTCATTCGTTACGGCAATGTTGTTACAACGTAGTCGGTTACAAAAATGAAAAGAAATTTAACAAAAATTTGTTGAAAAATTCGTCAAAAAAATCCGCATTTATACCTATTTTACTCGGATTTCGGATTTTTGTACCCGGAAACGACGCGATTAGTCGATGGCCGAGGACCTACCTACCTATCTATCTATCTATCTATGAGTCGAGTATACGCTGTTCCGCTTTCATTTGACTCGATTTTTCATCATTTACTCGAGTAGACACTAAATAAAAAAAGCGATCTACGCGATTGGTTCGTGGCACGCGTCGCATACCTACGACACGAGTACGCGTCCGAGGGTCGCGTTAAATAAAATACCGTATAGGCGTGTACTTTAAATTTTTACCGCCGATTCGGACGTACGCGAAAAGGGTTCGTATTTCGAGCTCCGTTGCAACATTTACCGTACGTACAGATTTGTAATAATTAATAATTATACCGCGAATACTCGTACGTAGGCTATCGATACGACGCAACTCGGAGCCGTACACTCGGCTCGGCCGTTATTTCGGATTAAATGTCAACGGTCCTCTACGGATGGCCGACTGCCTTTGCTTGACGATGTAGGATGAATTGGCGCCGGTCGTCGTCGTCGTCGCGTTGCTACCCATCAATCTGTGGTCGACGCATTCTTGGTGTTTTTTTTGGGCCAGATTGTAAAAAGCGCTGATCACGAGTCGTTCTTCGGTTTCTCTCACCAGCTTAGCTCGCTTGAAATGTTTTTCAAGCTCGCCGATAGTTTCAGCGGTACAGACGGCGGCCGCGGCTACAGCTCCGCCGCCTACGGCGGCTTTGTGCGTTAGTTTACGTCGTACCGAATCGCTTTCGTCTACATTCGAAGCCAAGTCCACGCAATCCAGCGATTTCGCGAGACATCTGGCTTTGTCCAAACATTTGCGATATTTTTCTTCCAATTCGTCGTATTCTTGATCTTTGTGCGCGAGCGCTTCGAACAGCACAGATTTCAGATGCTTCAATTCCAACCCTAAGCGATCCTTTTCGGCGCTTTCCGAAAGGCGCAAACCCTTTTCCAATTGCAACTGGTCGTTCAATTCTTTAATACTAGCTTGGCCGGCCGAGGTTTTTTCCTCCTGCTGCGATTCTTTCAGTTCGGCCTCCAACTGCAGTATACGCTGGTTGGCTAAACGGCATTCGTTTCGAAGTTGTTTATTTTGCTGACTCGTGTCGTCGTACATGGCCTGTAACAACGGCAATTTCTCGTCGTCCGACTGTTTGCGATTGATTTTCAAAAGCGTATTCTCGTGTTGCAGTCTCACCAGTTCTCTTTTCAAATCGATCACCGATACCACGCCGTTATCGACGACACAAGGCGACGACGGCGACGACGACGCCATCGTCGCAGTCAAGTCGACTCCGATGTCCGACGTCAACTTGGCGGCGCCGCCGCCGCCGCCGCCACCGCCGCTCGCCAATTCTTCATCTTTCAGCTGAAGTTTACTGCACAACAATTCTTCGTTGGCTTCCTTCAACGAATCCCGTTCGACGATCAATCTTTCTTTTTCCCGTTCAACGGCGTTCAACTTTTCCCGCAGTTTAACGTTTTCGAATTCGATTTTATCCGATTTCTTCGTTTCCTCGTTGAGACTGTTACGCGCTTCCAAATACTGCTTCTTGTACATTTCCGCTTGCGTTCGCCAAACGTTGGCCTTCTTCAACTCTTCTTCTAATTCGAGCGTTTGTTGCACGTAATTCAAGTTCTTCTCCTCCAGCAGCTTCATTTCCCTTTTCAATTCGCTCAACTCTTCCAATTTTTTCTTGTACGATTTCAAAGTAGACTCGAGCTTTTCCGCTTTGTCCGCGTCTTCGCGCAGTATGTCCACTTCGTCTTTGAGATGACGGGCCTCGGCGGCCGCTCGCTGCAACGAATCGAATTTCACTTGCAACTCTTCCATTTCCTTTTCACGCATCGCCAACTTGACGCGGTAGTCGTCGCGAGCCGTTTCCAATTTGAAAATCTCTTCTTTCAGACAATCCATCTGCTTTCTCAGGCCGTTGTCTTTGGATAACGTGCTCGCCGTCTTTTCCAAACGTTCTTCCAACGATTTTTTCTCATCGTAGACGTTTTGCTTTTCTTCTTGTAGCGTGCCCAGTTGCGTCTCTAGTTGGGCGCATCTGAACGCGAGCCTTTGTTTCGCCTCGGTCACGGTTTGCAGTTCTCGCAGCAAACGATTCGAAGGCATTTCGCCGGCAGATGCGCAAACGGTTGCGGTATCGAGCGCGCAGTCTCGGTCGTCCATGTCGACGCCTCTGCCGCTACCCATGTTCAAATGCGAACTCAGACTCATAGGCGTCGATCCCAGTAACGTTTCCAATTCTTGAATCGACTGCATAATAACGCTTTGAATACTTTCTTCCATTAGCATGATTTCTTTAATGTACTCGTGTTTTTTTTCGCAATTCACGGCGCAGCCTAAAATCAACTGCAACAATTTCACCATTTCGACGACGTCTTTACGCTCGCCTATGGCCACCGCGTCCGGTTTAACGAAACTGATGTTCTGATTCACGAACTCGTGATAGTAATCGGTTACGGCTTCGATTATTTTCTTCAAATTGCTCACCTTTAGGCGCCAGTTATCGCCCACGTCCAGTTTGATTTTCGACAGCCAGATTTTGCTAAACCACTCGGGCGCGATTTCGTGCAGTACTTGCGCCATGACTACGCCGTCCGTTAGATGGTCGACGACGAAAATTTGGCGACTTTGGTTGGCCTGAAACGTTTGCAGCCATTGCAATAACACGTTACACAATTCTTCGTTGGACGACATGGCGCGAATATCTGTAAAAAGTGCCGAGTACACGTTTCACATTTTTGGTATCTACGGTACTACCTACGTACTTATTGCTACAGCGACAGCATCGTCGTTTTCGTCGTCGTTACTTACAGTTTCGTATTGTTTTCCACCAGGAGTAAGGACGCGCCAATCGTCAACGTTGCCCGGCTTCTAAACAGAAACAAACCGACACTCGCGTCGAATAATTAAACGCTATTTCCTATTAGCTATTACGCGATTAACGTAAACGAATAGCGTTTTCATTTACCGCGTCAAAAAGTACCGACGTAATACGGGCGAATATTACATTCGTTTCGTAAGCCTAAGTACCTATTTATATTATAAGTACATAAGCAACAGTCAACCTATAGTGTACCGACCTTTTCGTGCGACGAAAATCGAATCGCTACCCAACTACAACCGAGCGGTGGCAACTATTCCGGGCCACGAAAATTCTCCGTTCCATATTCGTTCGTAGTGTGGTTCTAAATTTCGCGTCCAAAAACTGAGCAAAACTAATACGTATCTAGGTATTCTAGCGGAACGCCGAATAAACATTCGAGTATTAAAAAAAATAGTAACTAATTACGCGGGATTGGCGGTACGTTTTCTTCCAACTACAGCTTCATCTTTCATCGGATGCGCCTGCTGCGTGCGACTGCGAGGTGCGATTTAGCGCGATTATTCGCAAATTTCGTCGAATTTAGTATTCACGCGAACAAACTGAATTGATAACTTGGCAAATGATTTTGATTAGTTCTGGTTTTGATAAGGACAGAACATACGAGAGGATGAGACGGGAAGATGATTATTATTTTCGTTCCGTTAAGGACACTCCAACATCAGGTAGAACTGTCCGCCATTTTTGGTGCACAATCCAAAATTCTCCATATACTGCAATGTTAATGCTTGCATTCATAACTCGAAAAATACGACTTCCAAGAATTTTTTGCATATAACATTTTTTTTAGAGAATTAAAAGAGCTTTCAATTGGTATAAACATTTTTTAATTTTGCACAGCCTAAAAAAATTTTAAATTATTATGAAAATTTGAAAAAAAAATTCAGGTGTAAGTAATCCTACGCAAAAAGTTAATATATCGTTGGAAAGAGGATGAAATTCTTTACATTTCATTTCCTATAAGTATTTTGTCTAGAAACTTTCGTTTTTGAGATATTCAAGAATCATTTTGCACCAATAATGGCGGACAGTTCTACCTGATGTTGGAGTGTCCTTAGTTTCGTCATTCATTGCAGGTTCAGTAACGCTTTGTTTACATTCATTGGTGATTCACTAT
>FIZU01004680.1:0-21661 GCA_900064475.1 Pseudococcus longispinus
AAAATTATTATTTACGTGATAAAATATTAATATATCTGCGTTTCATTAATTTTATTTTCAAAAATATTGTAATTTTCACAAGTCCGTAAATGTGCACGAATGCTAACAGCGTAAAATAAACAAAAAATTTACAGATCATTTTTGCGACGGTCTGAATCTAGATTCGAGTTGACCACTCTTACCGGAATACAAATCTGAACGAAAATTACGATTACCTTTATGTACCCTACTTTTACCACGACCACCTACATCTCCAGTAGAAACCGAGCCACCCCGATTGTCTAGATCTTCACAAATCACCTTTTCTTCTAAATCGTCTTCTTCACAAGTTAGGTACTTCTTCCTTTAAATCTAAACTATCTTCTCCACAAGTTACTTTTTCTTTAAATTCAAAAACATCTTCATCGCGAATCACTTATCCTTCCGCTAAAAAAACATATCCTTCCGACGTATCACTTGACAAAATATTTCCATTCACATTATTACTTTGACCATTAAAATTACCATCATTTTCAACATAACCTATATTCCCTTGATTTTCAAAATTACCATTTCCATTTCCATCATAACCTTTATTAAAATTACTATTACTTCCAATTCCAACATACTCTGTAAAATTAGTAAATTACCATTATTTCCAGCATAACCTCTATTAAAATTACCATTATTTTAAACATAACCTCTACCTTGCCCATTTCCCTGGCCTCTACCTTGATTATTAAAATATTCTCCGTATTCTTGATTACTAAAGCCTTGATTATTAGATCTCTGATTATTACAACCGTGATTACTAAATCGTTGATTACCATAATTTCCTCGATTACCAAAACCGCGATACGAGTTCGAATTATTTTAACCGTTAAAATTATTAGGATTATGAAAACAACTTATGTTTTATAGTTTCATTGTTAGTGCAGAAATACCGAGGACTTTTTGTTAGATTTTTGAAAACTTATGAATTTTAAAAAGGCATATCCAAGTACCAATATGTTTGCTTGAAGAGTGGATCTATTTGTCTTTCGTTTTTTCATATGAAGAGTTCCAAAAGTGGATAATTATTTCAATATTGAAGTACAAAAATTTGATTTTTTCCATCTTGATGAAAAAAATAATCAATTTTCTTCAATAAGTATTTAATAATCATCCTCTTTTGAAACTCCTAGTATGAAAATACATTTTTTTAAAAACGATTTTGTGATAAAAAAAACTCATTAAAAACCACCAAAATCCCTTCAAAACGTAAAAATGTGCATTTTTCGTATAAGGAAAAAATGACGGACCAGCACACCCTCTGTTATAGTGCCCTAACTTTGTTAAACATTTTTTTGACATGTCAACCGAAATTCAGTTACCTACTTAAAAAAAAAAAAAAGATTAATTCTTAGTCAGTTCAAAAAAAAAAAAAATTGAAAAATTTACATCGCTTTGCAAAAAGTAGGTGGAATGATTTTTTGAACTCTCGAATATGCTATATCTAATGAGCACTGAAATCAAGTCCAGTCGCCAGAAAAAATGTCAAAGGCGTACCTATTCAAAGTAACGGTACACTTTTGTTGGTATGAAAAAAAAAGCAGAAATTTTCTTGGAAAATGTATAAAAATCTTCTCACTACGAACAATTAAATTTACTAGATACTTAAGGCAATTATCCGATACACGTAACCTTAGTGCACTAATTGCAGGTAATAAATGATAAGTAAAGTTTCATTTGCTATTCAATGAAGTAGACAAATTACCATTGAGACGACATGCAATTAATATTCATTGTATTGCGAAAGGATTGTTTTATGAATGGTATTACGACATTTTGTAAACGTTATCACAGGGTACAGGTATCTTCCCAACGTACAGTACGAGACACGAGTGCTATTACATTCGCTTGGAGCACATACAATACCTACACCTTCACGTCGCATTCTAATTATAATCGAGCCTGAAGGAAAGGAAACATCTGCGAAAGATTTGATTACACGTATATCTAACTATCTATCTGCATAGCTATACGAATTCCTTAATAATTGTCATTCGCAGGTAAACGAAAACGAGACGATTTTCACGTGGTGGCAAGAGAACGTCGGTACCTGTAGGTTAATGGCGATCAACGATTACAAAGATATGTTCAGACTGATAACCGAGTGTATTTTGGAATTGGGAGCATTATTGTATATTCTATCGGCATTCAGAGAAGCTGGGTTTCTCGGATTGAATATGTTCATCGAAAATTTGGTTGGTAATCGTAGACATAACCGGTGATTAATTTCGACTGAACGATTATTTATTCAAATTGTGGCGCAATTTCAGATGAGCGAACCTTCCAGAGTAATGTTTTTGTTTTCGTGTCTGTTAATGATGATCATTCCATTTCTGCGGGTCTCCTGTTCTGATGAAATTGAAGATATGATCATAATTGTCATCATGTTAACGACGTCGCCTTATTTTTTATTCTTTTGCAGGTAGGTATCTCTAGCTACATCGAGTTGAAATGTAATTACAGAATAGATGAAGAAAATGTAGGTACCTACTGCACATACGTGGTTAATTTTACACCATCGTCCCGATGGGAAAATTACAGTATGTGTTCGGCGGTTATATTAAAGCGAAATGCTAAAACCGAGTTAATTAATTACCCCGAGGTGTTTGAAAAGTTACCAAAGTTGGAAATTTTCCATATTCAACGAACGGGTTCGTCACTCGTCGTATTCAATTCGAGAACACTCTTGCATCGTTTTGTCGACAATGCCTTTCCGTAACGTGTCGTCGTGTAGTTTTGTCAACGAGAAAATTTTTCATACTTTTCTCTACATTGAGGGAAGCAGGGGTTCGTGAAACGTAGCACTGTCCTTCCTATAATGATTTGTGATATTTTTACAGAGGATTTAAAACGGTGGGCCCTTTCGTCGTCATGATATATCGCATGGTTATCGGAGACTTGCTCAGATTCGTTTGTATTTATTTAGTCTTCGTTATGGGATTTTCACAAGGTTTGTTCGATTTTATTTTTCGGCGTAGGTTTACGTGTATATGGGCTTGTCGTGGTGTTTATGGATCACGACGTAGCGAGATATCTTTTTTGTAAACATTAATAATTTTTTTTTACTTGTTTAAAGTTCAGCATACTACATAATTTTCCTTTCGTTTGATAACCCTGGCACGCCGGATGGAAAAGAAGAGCCGGTCAGTAATCCGATGCCGAGTCCGGCTGAATCAATTATGGCCATGTTTCTAATGTCCATGAATACGTTCAGCGATTACTACACAGCCTTTGATAACACCAATCATACGAACGTGGCGAAAGTAAGAATTCGTGATCATTTTCTATCTAAATAATTCATTTCCACGGGTAATTTATACATTTATGTTTGCTTTTCGAATAGTTTTGCTTCGTTGTTTTCATGGTAATCGTCGCCATATTGCTGGTAAACATGTTGATCGCCATGATGGGTAACACGTATCAGAAAATCGCCGAAACTCGAAACGAATGGCAAAGACAAGTAAATTTATAATTCAATATACAGTGTGTTCCGGTAGGAGTGCAACGCCTTCAAACCAACGATCCAGATACCTAAATCGCATAAGCGTATGCATGTTTGTTGATCCTTAGATTTAAAGGGGCAAGGTTACGTACGAAAAAAATTATGATTTTTTTTTTCAAAAGGTTGTAACTTCGCAGTCTTCACTGATGATACCTATACATAAACAATTTTTTTTAGACTTTCTTGTACTTAGAACTTTTTAACGTCTACAAAATAAGTTATAGGTATTTATGTTTTGCTTAACTTTAAAATTGAGGGAGCTATTATAATTTTAAAACTTGTATAATTTATAACTCCTTCAATTTTCAAGTTGGAGGAAGTTTTGTAAAAACCATTTTTTAGAGCTTTTTCAGCTCCACAAAATGGGCTTAAAGATTTTACCGAACTCCAAAATTGAAAACATGGAAGAAAATGTTGATGTAAAAACATTTTTGACAAACTACTTTTCTTTTCAACTTAATGATTGTAGCTTCTTCCGTTCGAGAGCTAGACAAAAAATTAATAGCTCATTTTGTAGAGCTCAAGAAACTCTACAAAAAATTATTTCTACTTATTTTGTCCAAATTGAAAATTGAATGAGTTATGATGCCTACAAATTTCCAAATAATTTAGCGCCTTCAATTTTAGAGTTAGGCAAAACATGAATATAACTCAATTTTAGAGCTTAAAAAGTGCTACTAGAAAGTTTCAAAAAAAATTGTCTATATATATTATCAACAGAGTTATAGCGTTTTGAAAAGAAATCACCATTATTAAGTGCATAACTTTACTCCTTCAAATCTTAGGGTTGGCAAATATGCATTGAGTAGCTGCATTTCTGGTTTGAAGATGATACACTCCTATCAGAACACCTTATATCGCATTCAAGCTCGAATGATTATCTAATTCATAACACTTGTCAAATTTTTTCCAGTGGGCTCGAATCGTTCTCGTTGTCGAAAGAGGAGTAAGTCCGAGAGAAAGGTTAAAAAAGCTCATGATGTATTCTCAACCTATGTCCGATGGCAGAAGAGCGTTGGTGTTGAGATTAAATCAAACAGTAAGTGATTGCTTTATTTACTCGAGTTGCATATCCAACTGCCTTAGACATGATTTTGCTCTCGTTTCAATTTTCCAGCTTTATTTGCTAGTAATCGTAGTTTCATTCTTGCTTTCATTAGTGTAGTGAAGTATGCATCTGTTTTATGGAGAAAGCAGAATTTGCACATTTTCATAACTGCTTATTTCGCTGGAAGGACCCGGGGGGGGGGGGGGGGGGGGTGGCCTGGTGATAGAGATAGGCAGACAAAAAAGGAAACGAAAGATTTTACATGAAATTATTCATGTATTATAAGCTCAGACTTTGATTAAAATTGGTGGAAAATTAATCGTGAACTAGAAGCATAAAATCTGCGAATACTATTTCTGAAATATCTTAATCTAAATGGTTCATAAATCAATAATTAATTTTCAAATAATAGCTTTAAAATGGCGAAATACTTCTTCAGATGTCATCAACCGCGAGATTGAACCTAAAACCTTCGTTAAATTTACAACATTTTCCATCGGTGATTACCTAATCGCCAAAAAGTTGATTAAAAATGTATTTAAAATTTATACGTATGTTATATGACGTACACACTTACACAGACAGCCATTTAAGGTAGGAAAATTGTATAAAATTTCAAAAATATTCATAATTTTGTAAAAATTTTTAAAATTATCGAACTTGAACAAAAATTTTTCTCAAAAAAGACGTTCAAGCCCCAAAATTTCATAATTTTTTCCAATTTTCGAGTCGTCAGAGGAAAATTAAAAATTTATGCGTCGTTTAAAAATTCGAAAAAATACCTATCTAGTCATTTCCGTGAAAAAATAATTTAAATTCGACATTTTGAATGAAACATGATTTCAAAAATACAATCAAATGATAGGAGAGGAGTTGCAATTACATAATAAATATTCTCACAGGACGTACAATTGTTTCCTCATCAAATCTATTTTTTTTATGCACTCTTTTTCACTCCAATCACTAGCTTACTCATCCCTTACGTTCACTCAACCCATCTTAAAAAATACTCACATCCCTTTGCCTTGAACTCCAGGAAGAAGATAAAGAAGAAATGAAAGAAATCCTCGAAATGAAACGATCTCATCACAAAAACGTACAGAAATTGAAAACGCGAAATCAAAAACTGCAGCAAAATCATCAAAATGATAAAACAATTTTGTAATTTTATAACGCCCTATTTTTACTTAATCAATTGTACTAAAAAGAAAAAAAACAATATATTTTTTTTTAATTTACAAACAAAAACGGATTATAAAAAATTCACTTCGAATGTCTTCCGTTTCAGCGTTCGCTTTGACGAAACACGTTCACATAAAATTAACGATAGGTACATAATAATACAAAATCTTAACGAAAGTAAGCAATTCAAGCCGGCGAACTTACGAAATGGTATTTTTAATGACGTGTACAATAGTGGAAATCACTTTTTGGCCGATTGGATCTTCAGCCAGGTCTAATTGAGGAGATTCGATTTTCTTTTCGAGTATATGATTTAATTCCATCCTCATACATTGCAACATTTTAGCTTCCTGGAGAATTCAACACAGATGAGAAATTAATCGAAGGAATAAAAAAGGAGAATTTTCTCGCAAAGTTGATCAACTAACTTGTAACGATCTGGTTGAGAAAGCGAGCCAGCCGTTTTCCAATTGGATTGTATAAATTCCAGAACAGACTTCGATTTTGATTTCGTTTCCAGCGAACAGCACTATAGATATTACACTCACCATTGTGCTATCGTGAATGAAAATCTTACTCGTTTTCATTTTCTCTTGGTAGACTAAATAAGGGCTCTGGAAGTCAGCTACGTTATGATTAATCGAAGAAGGATGGAGGAAAACCTGAAATAAAGCGTTGGAATTGGATGGGTAGTGCATTTTCCAGCAGTGTAAATTCGTAGATACTTATTACTTACATATCCGTCTAGTTTGGTTTTAAATTTTAGGTCTTCAGCTTTGCAAGGTTTAGAAATGGCTCCGGCTGCGCTTTGAATGTATACTTTGCCTGGAGTAAGTACTTTGACCAGATTGGGATACAGAGCTGCGCAAATAATCGCCGATAGTAACTTCTTATCATTCGTGTTCTCGTTCATCTGCAAGGAAAAATGATATCGAAGGTAAGATTATTTCAAATTTATTTCTAATGTGTGTATTACGAAGTTGAAACCGAAACCATGACTTACATGGCGGGGTACGATTTTAACCACTTTGTCTTCGTGTTTACGTCGTCTGAGGTTAGTTTTAGGAACGAAACCGATATCCATTAATAATTCTAAAAACTGGTGTTTGAGATCTCCCATCATTTCTAACGTTCTAACAGACAGGAAATTCTCGTCAGCGAATCGTTTACCAGCTTTATAGTGTTTCGATGATTCTCTATGCCAATCCTGTTTTACAAATACAACATTTACGATATGCGATAGTCGATAATTATACCACACATTTCATCGATATTCTAGCGAAAGTCACCGAGAATTTACCTGATAAGCTTTCAACACGCTCAATTGATCGCTATTATAGGTAGCAAATACTTTTTTCCTAGCTTCGGCTTTATCTCGAGCATGGAATGGTGATACAAAAGGCGATTTGTTTGATAAAGACGCGGCGATGGTTAATACCGGATCCAGGCAACAAAATATCGCCCCAAACAATATCAATTTACCGATTTTCACGTCTACCGGTAAAGCAGCCAAATGACGCCCCAAAGCGGTTAGCTCGTTTTCCGAATCCAAAGCTCCGATATCTCTTAATCGTTCTAACGCCGTATCAACGTTGTTTACTTCCGGCGGTTCCATTAGATTTGCTGTAAACAAGACAGTGTGACGTGATTAGAGGCACCGAGACCGGAGGGTGTTTTTAATTGAGCTACGTACCTAATACTTCTTGAGGCGTTCGCATTTTGAATTGTTGCAAAGTTTGCAGTCGCAGGATTATCGAATCTAGGGCAGCGCGTTGAATTTCCGGTACCGGTTGGGCTCGGAAGAGGTATTCGTGTCGGTGGCTTGTGTACAGTCGGATGCAAAGACCGGGCATTACTCGACCAGCTCGACCTCTACGTTGGCGGGCGTTCGCTTTCGAGATCCAGACTACTTCTAGACTTGACATGTTTTTATTTGTATCGAAGCTGGAAATTGGAGGAAAATATTAGAAATGGTTGGAAAATGGAAATATAATTTTGAACGTTTCTGAGAGGGGCGAAAAATTATGGAAATTTAAAAAAAAAATCATATTTTTTCTATTCAAAATAATTGACAAATGAAAATCAGGATTTTTAAAATTCAAAAAAAAAAAGTAAAATAAACAACAATTTTGGGGAACAACTGAAGAATGAAAAAAATTTACAAAAATTGATCTCAAATGAGTAATCAAGATTAAAAGATTACAAAATGTTTCAGGTAAAAATTTTCAACACTTTTTAAAATATCGATCAACATCTTAATGACTGTTCAAAAACGTAAAAAACTCAATTAAAAAAAATAAAGAGAAGATCCTGTAATTGAAATATCAAAATTTTGAAATAATGTACCAAAAGATGTTGAAGAAGAAACATTATTTAAAAATTCGAATAAAAATTAACCCTAAAAATTTACATAATTATTTTTTTTTGACCATTTCATTTTTTCCACAATTAAAATCATCAAAAATGAGAAATTAAATCGAAAAATTTACCCAAAATCAATAAACCATCAAAGAAAATACATAATATTACAGTTCGGCTGATTCATTTTCTACTCTTTTACTTACACATTTTCCTTCATTTTGCCACAGTCGACAACGAAAACACAGTCATCGATGGTGATAGAGGTTTCAGCTATATTAGTCGACAGCACAATTTTTCTAACCCCTGGTGGCGATTTTCTGCAGAAAAAATATCAATTAAGATCTGTGTATTTTCCAATCACTTGATAATTCGAATCAAATTACTTGAAAACACTGTATTGCTCTTCATTCGATATCGTCGAATGCAAAGGCACAATAATGAATCTGTTTGTCCTGGGCGATAATGACTTATGATTATTTAATTCGTCGTGAATAGCGATAATGTCAGCAATACCAGGTAAAAAGACCTAAACCAAAGAAAAAAAATCAGTTTTCGAAGTGGCTGATTTTATAACTCAACCTTTAATTCATTACTGACCAGAATAGAGCCTTCTCTTGGATACTGGTGATTGCCATCTACGATCCAATGTATGATATTGATCACCAACTCTGGATCAATTTTCGTATAATCCATTAGAAGCAATGTCTTCTTTGTTTTTGGACTGTGTTCTGACGATTAGAAAAGAAATTAGTCAGAGTTAATTTTAAACGATGTACTGAGTCTTTAAAGATGTACCTTTGTATCTGTAGAAGAGTTGTTTAGCAGAGAGCGTTTCGTCCGGTGCACTAGGTCTCGATACTGTTGAAGCATTCAGAATATCTGCAGATTGAATATCGTATTCTACGGAATCCAACTGCTTGCTCATGGTTTTATTAATTTTACGAGTAAATTTCGAGTATTCGTCCAACGTGTAGGAGCATCTGTCCAGAATATCTTCTAAATATAATTCTTCCACTGGATACATTTTTCCTATGAACATCGCCATGCGAATTATTAAATTTGTATCAAGATTTCGAGTGAGATTACGTTTAATAAAATACCATACCTGGGATTTCGATCAAAGGAGCGTTATAAAAATACTTTGAGAAGAGTTCTGCGTTCAAGGTGGCACTCATCAGAATAATTTTCAAATCTTTACGTATCAACATAAGTTCTTTCAAAATGGCGAGGAGGAAATCGCTGCGATAAAATGATGATGAAAAATCACTTTTCGATATAAATTAGTCAATTTACTGTATATACCTGTCTTCGTCACGTTCATGTACTTCATCAACAATTATATGAGTCACATCGTTCAGATACGGATCGCCCTCCAATTTCTTCAGCAAAATTCCAGTAGTGCAAAATAATAATCTTGTCATAGCTGAAGTACGACTTTCAAGACGGATCTGAAGAATATCACACAGATAAGTACATCGAAACAGAATAAATTTGGAAAATTGGCAATACTCGTACCTGATATCCTACTGATTCTCCAGTACGTTCGATACGTTCTTCGGCGACTCGATCAGCAACACCGATGGCGGATAATCGTCTAGGTTGCGTACATACAATATTTATTCGTTGATAAGGCATCTGCTTACTCCAAAGTTCAGGCATAGTGTAGATCCAATCATCCAGAAGAAACTGAGGAACCTGTGAATTTGAACTTCGTAATGATACTCTGCGTATTTAAGTTTACTTGATCGAGGATTATTCTCATCTTACTTGAGTACTTTTACCACATCCGGTCTCTCCTACGATTACGATAACTTGATATCTCTTCAAAGCATCTAAAATTGAATCGCCGACGTTCCAAGCTGGTAAAGTTTTTCGATATTTTTGCATTCGAATGTATTTATCGTTTTTACGTTTATCGTGCATCATTCTTACTAGATCTTCATCCCTGCGAATAATATTATTTGAGATTTTGCCTATCGAAAGTTAGAATTAGAACTGTTGAAATCGGGTACCTGTTGTTATTAAATTTTTCGAAGGTGTCTTGATCCAAGCAGAGTCGTTTTTCCCAAGGTTTATCTTGCTGGTTTGAACTACCTGCTTGAGGAATGGCTACCGGATATTTTGAACCCAATAAGGAACTATCACTGTTTACATCCAATCGACTAACGTTTTCATTAGCTGAGGAGCATATAAAAAACATGTAAATCTAATAACATCGTATCTTGGATCAAATCAAGAATCGAATACTCACTCAGCCATTTGATCAACGTTTCGGTATTTAGTAGCAAATCAATTAAATTAAAACATAAAGGTGAAGCTTGCTCACTAAGGACACAGGCATGATTATACAAATATTTGGTTACACGCAAACAAACATGACTCTCGAATTGTTTATGTTCAGCACTAAACATAATCAATGGAATATCAGATGGGTAATTGCAATCTAAAAAAAAAGAAATGAATCAATAACGTGGCTAATATATCAATGGAAAATGCTATTTACATACTTTCGGGAAACCGTATCTCCAAATTGAAAGACGATTTAAGCTTCGTGTCAGCTTCTTGTTGAGCGTTTTTTGTACCAGTACTGGGACTGTCGTGTGAAAATCTACAGTTATCGCCATATCTGCAAGTTCCTCTCGCAGCGAAATTTCGACATACGTAACGTTTCGTTCTATCTTGCGGCGGATTAGAAACCGTGTTGAAAGTATTTTTGAAGTACCATGCTCCCAACAAAGGCAAATCAAGATGGAAGACCCAATGCTTATTTTTAACTCGTTCCTCGCAGATACTGTCGTATATCGAGGTCAATGCAACCATCTCGTCTTCTCTTTCAGACATTTGAGTCATCGGCTCAGGCAATCTTTTGAAAGTTACTTGAAAGTAGAAGCTGATGAGTAGTTCTAAGGCTGGTTCGAACTCGTTATTTCCTTTTAATAAAGCTTCGCAACAGTGGCTAGAGTAAAATCCGTACCTATGGGAAAATCATTAGTTTCGAGAAAATATCGTGATTTGAACAGTTGAACGATTTCTTACAATTCTAAATTTTCTAACGCGAATCGATTTACACTATCCCTTGACACGGTACTCTTCTGCGAATAATTGTAACAATTTCGGACTACTAATTGACCCTGATCCATCCAATACTGCCGACTTAGATCTCGTTTACTCGTCTTGGGTGTCGTAACCGCGCTATCTAAATCGAAATTCTAATACAAAAGTGATTATTAGAGAGAGAGATCTTCGACAGGAAAATTTCTAATGTGAAATCTTACTTCGCCATGAATCAATCTCAAAACATCCATAATTCTTTCTCTCGAATCGGTCGTCAAAGCGATATTCTTCATTTCGGTTTTTTTACTACCTTCTGGACCACGACGAGTGGATGTGTCGCTACTACTCGAACTAGGAGCAGCACGCCTGGAAATGAAAAAAAAAATAAGAATGCTTGGAGAAGTCGTTCTTGTATAGTTAATGAATAACTTACGGTTGAGGCGGCTTGAAGGAAGCGGCGGAGGAATTGAAACTGGTACTTCCTTGAGAGCTGGTATTAATGCTAAAATCGTCCGGATCCATTGATGGATCAAAATCTCCATCGTCGAAATCATTGTCCCAATCTTCCTCGTCCCAGTTTTCTTCTTCGAAATTGTAATCCACATCCATTTCAAATGAGTTGAAAGATTAACTTATCTGTACGATGTATCGTTGATGGGGTTATTATTCAATTAAACATTGTGAAAACTAGAAATTCAACGTTCATTAGGAATGGAAATTGAAATACTGATAAGAATTTGATTTTCTGCTGTTTGCAGTCTCGGCACGCTGCTGAACTCTAGTGTAATAGAGTTTCACTTTTTCACCTTCAAGTAATTCTGTTCCATGAGCAAACTCGTTCTTTCTTTATACACGTCTTTTCATTCAAGTTTTTAACTTGACTTTTTAAATTATTTTTTGAATAAGGATTTCAATTTCACTATTTCAGATTTTAGTGATTTTGTAATTAACAATTATGGATCAAATCTCAATCTTTATTATCTTCATGGTTTTTGTTTCTTGTTTAAATCACTCGGAAATGCAGAATTTAGTCTTTTCATAAGAACTACAATGAATTTATTTCCGGTTCCAGGTATTTTGTAATAAGTAATTTTATTTTGTGGCCTACGAAGGGAAATGTTAAAACTTCAAAATATGTAGTTTGATTGAGCTACGTTTTCTTTCAATGAGAATAATGACGTTCATATCGTAGAAGTCGCAAACTGACGGACGTTTAATTTCTGTAATGAGATGACGTATTAAATATTCCAAAATCCAAATTTCTATAAAAAAAAAAATGAAATAAATAATAGGCGATTATTATTGTATAAATAAACACTTCATAATTATATAATTTTGGATTTATAAGTAATTTCAAAAGTATAGACACTATTCAAAAATGAAATTTTCATCATTCGCAGTATTGTCGTTACGAATAACGTAATGTAAAAAAATGATGGGATTTTTCCGTTACAAGTAACCTTAACGGAATAGAAATGGTACCTAACTTTATTTTTGTGACAGAAATTGTGTAACGAAATAATAACGTAACGATAAATTGTCTAAAAGTAACGAATCAAATTTGAAATCTTGAAAAAATCAAAAAAATTATCAAATGTGAAACCAAAAATGACGTGAAGTACCTACTGTAACTGTACTTTTTGAAATAACGTTATTTTCATTTTTTTTTTCGTTACATTTTTCGTTTCGTTTTTTCGTTACCTTTGAATTTTTGCCAAATCCAATCAGTGTTATCATTAACGAAATGTTTTTTCGTTATAGTGACGAATAACGTAATGTAAAGTGAAAAATTGAATAACGTTACTACAAAAAATACCGTAACGAATAACATAATTCATAATTTTTGTACTTGTAACGTCATGAAATAGCGTAACGAAGTCGAAAACAAATTCTGTTACTGACAACCAGTGACGAGCCTGTCTACTCCCAAAAAATTTACTTAGATCCAGATCACATGAGTGATTTTTTTATAGATCCAGATCAGATCCAATTAGAGCCCTGCACCGCCGCCGACTTCGTGCTTGGCGGCTGAAATCGGCTGGAATGCTCAACTCAATACTTCAGGAATTTTTGCTAAATAATTGTTTCATTTAAATTTTGAAATCTCTACATTTTTGAAAGAATCGTAATCTGACAGCAATTCCACTCCAAAATCTTTTAAAATAGCTGTTAAAAAATTATCTTTGTGGTAAAAATGGGGAAAATCATGTAAAAATGGCACTCAGTCGCCACGAGCCGCCGCGCCGCCAGCCGAGTTTAAAATACTGATAAAAAGTGCCGCCGCCAGCTGAGTAGTCTTTTTGGGGCCTACACCGCCGCCGAGTTGTACTCGGCGCAGGGCTGTAGATTCAATAGATCCTCGAATTTTGAGGATCTTTTGATCTAAAAAATAAAAATCCTAAAAATATGGATGTTTAGATCCAAGATCCAAGCTTTTAGATACGGAAATATTTTATTATATTTTTTTCATTTCTTTTTAAAATTTTAATTTTCAAGTACTGTAAGGTCTGTGAGCTTTGAACGAATGCCTAAGGGTTAATAATAATAACTTGAAATTTTTGATTCTTTTGAAGTTGAGAAGAATGAAGATAAAAAAAATAAAGATCTTAAATCACTAGATCACTGAAAGGACAGCCAATAGAAATCTAGAATTCTGAAAACAGAAAGTCGTTCTTTACTCGTTCATCTGACACTTGTGTGAAACAAGCAACACTCATTACTATTCATTCGTAATCATGAGAAATTCCGTCGGTTTTTTCAATTTTATGTATTTCAGAAAGCTACAAAATCTATAAAATTCCATTGTAATCCATCTCTGTCAAATTTCTAACCTCTTCATCGAACTCAATCTCAAAAAACCAATCGTCTAATCATCGAAAATCAGCCCGTTCCTTGAGAAGCCGGACCCGATCAAGTTCACGGTTGTCGGTTGGCGTCACTGATTCATTGTACAATTGAAACCAGAAACACACACAAACACAAAACACGCGAAGAACTAATGACGTAAAGCATCAACTATTGCCAGCGCAATTACTGATTATATAGTTCTCTTCAAAGTAGTTCATTCTTACTCGGCTCGTATTTCATTTGTGCGGTACAGTTTGGCATCTCGAGATTTGTTTTGTTTATTGCCAGTCGGATGTTAATTATTTATTTAATATTCGGCTACATACATTGTGTTGTTTGGTGCGATCGGTTTCGTTTTTAAAGACGGCGTATTTCGCCTGTGAGCTTAGAAAGGTTTCGTTTTATTTGTTAGTAAAATGAATAATAATCACGTTGGAAATAACATCGATCATTACGGAGACGGATACATGGAGCAAGAAGAAGAATGGGAGCGAGAAGGACTTCTCGATCCTGCTTGGGAAAAACAACAGAAAAAGGTAAACTTTCCCTCAATCGCATTCTTCTACCCTTTAAATTCGATGATATAACGTAACTGTTCCACTTCATAAGTACCCTATCACGCTAGACGTACTCGAAGAATAAATTGCATCAAGTTACCGGCTTAAATTGGCAAAAATTTTCTCAAGTGCCGGTATCGGTGTTCTGGGCGAAATAGCGCTATCTTTGTTACACTCGAAGGGCCGGATTTTGGGAATTGAAGCTATGCACAATGTTCTCATAGTCGTTAGATATCCATTTGGTGAATTTTTATGTGAGAATAAGTCTGCAGTGAACTGGTTTTTAGTACTGAGGTGTATTTATAATGGATTCCGTTTCAAGTGCTCGAATTGCCATTAGTTAAATTTTCAACCGTTAATACTCGTACGATTTGAAGTAGTAATCGCATTATGCAGATATACCGGTAATATTAAATTTCTTCATCGAGTCAGCACTTTCGCCAGGTATAAAATTCCATCGGAAAAATTATTCCACTGATAGTATACGGATGTGACGTCACAGTTCTCCTTACACATGTGTCAGATTACCCTATGAAGCGTTATTTGCGAAAAAAAAAAAATTGATTAAGCGTACGTCAGCGTCGCTAATTGACAATGTGTCATTTTTTACTCTTTCGAATGGGTAGGCCCGCGAGACCGACGATGGCGACAACATCGTCGCGTTTTATAGGTTACCTTGATTTCATTATTCGGTCTTCGGTGCCATTTTTGCTTTTCGCTCGCTATTGTAAGATAATCACCTCGATCGCGATGCTCGTCATATGCGAAAAATTACCACCCATTTGTAAATCGTACCATAAATTAACGACCATTCTGTGGAAAAACAAACCATTGTTTTGAGAGGTCTTCGAATTCCGCAGTCGACTAAGGTAACACGTGAAATTGCATGAAAATCGTCTAATAAAATACAAAATATCTACTCTACACTTCGTCGCCGCCGTCGTGTCGTAAATAAATCGTTATCGTCGACCTAAACGCATGTCAAGTCGAAAGCCGAATATGTGAAAACATGTTGAATGTTGCAATTTTGGCTCGGTTTAAAAAATAGCCGCGATAAAGTAATTCGAATCCAAATGAGGCGTCGGCGAAATACTACAGAAATGCCCACCAGTTAAAAGCGTATGACTAAAGCTATATTTTTGGAGGTTTGCCGCCCGGCTGATTTACTCGGCATGTCGATCGAGTAAATGCCCTACTTTGAAATACTATTTTTAAACTTTCAGCGGTTGCATTGATCATGTTCCGTATATATAATACTCAGTGTTACCATGTTTTATTATTACTTTTTACATAGTTTTGCTCAGTGGAATGTAGATAAGTCAGAGTTTTTGATGTTTAAGATATTTTCGTTCAAAAAAAAAAAAATATGTATCAAAAATATTTCCTCTGATTCGAAAAATAGTAATTCTCTTCCAAGAAATCAAATTAAATTTTCTTTTCTCCTGTTGTGTTTGCTCTCTTCGTGTAAAATTTGTAAATAAATCGAATGCTCAAAAAAATCATGATGTCGAATGCCTATTTGAATATAAAAATTGATTATTTTTCTTCATCGTTCGCACAAAATTGGTCGAACACTTGTGAACAAATGTGTAATCCAACTAGATTCGAGCTTCTTTCAGTTTTTTCAATTTTTTTATATCATAAAGTAGGGGGAAGGACAGATTTACCCTTGTAACTTCTTGTAATGGTTTTGTATTTTTCATTATTTGAAATTTTTTTTTCTATTTTTACCCTTATTAGATAATACTCTGATTATGAGATACAAATGATTCATATTAAAAAAAATGAAGCAATTCAGAGTGGAGGGGGATGTGATTTTGCATGCACAGGGTGGCTCACATAGAAGGTCGATAATTTAAAAATGAAAAAGAAAACCTTGATTGCAAAAATCTCGAAAAGTAAGCCTCCTAAAAAAAAATGAATCGCTTTTAGCAGAAAGAGAATTTCAAGCCCTACAATGTTGATTCTTAGCATTTTTTTCGTAGGACCCTTAGTTTGGCCAGAAAATCTATGTTTAGGGTAATTTTTTTCCATTTTCAAGACCATCGTCTTTGCAAATGGGCTAAATTTCCCAAAAACATGGATTTTCTGGTCGAATTAGGTAAGGATCCTACGGGAAAAAATACTAGAAATCAAAATAACGTAGAAAGCAAGGGAAAACCAAAGTTGGGATTATAGTGGAGGATGTGGGGAGGGGGGATAAAATCTCAAAAAGGCATAGCAGGGTTCATAGGGGTGATTTGGCCCTGAGCACCGAATTTGAAATTATCCAGTGGAAGTTGGTTCTTATGGTCTAAAACCCTCGTGAGTAAATTTTTAGCTCGAGGGGTTAAATGTGGATTTTCGTTCAAATTTCTATTTTTGGCAGTTTCCAGCCGAATTTTTTCAAACTTGCAGCGATAGTAGACAGTATCAAGGATGATTTTTGGAATTTTTTGAAAAAAATTTCGTGCACTTTTTCAAAGTCAAACGTACATTTTAAGCTTTCCAACGGTAATTTTGGTAACCCCTTCAAGAGCTGCAATTCTGAAAAAAAAAAATATTGTGTACCTAATGTAGATGTACAAACTCACATTTTTTAGAAATTTTTATCGTGGAATGATGCCTTCAAAAATGCAAAAACCCGATTTTTTCGCCCATTTTCCTTCCTCAAATGGGTCATTTTTGGTAGAAAAAATTTCCCAAATTCGTTCATTTTTTCCAATTTTCTTTTAAATTACCTGAATTGCCCTATTTTGGGAACTCACAACTCCTTCTCAGGGGACTTGAGAGCCCCAGGTTCATGTCTGAGCTTGTTTCAATTCAATATTTGTCGCATATACTGCAATTCCAGCGAAATCAAAAAACTTTCAATTTTTTTCAACTCATTTTAGTAAACTTTTCCAAAGTCAAAAATACTCAATTCGTGAAAAAGAGCAAATAAACGTCTAAATTTCAATATTTTTGCTAGACTTTAAAAAAGCTCATTTTTTCAGGTTTTAAACCAAATATTTTATCGAAAAGAAAAACATATTTTTGGTTGCCCTCTCCTATGGAATCTTTTCAACATTTTTTCGACTCAAATGCAATTATTTTTCTGACTCAGATGGCAAATTTTTCCAAATTTTCAAACCAAAGTCACGACTAGAACGTAATTTTTCTTCCTGAAAATGTGATTTTGCAATTGGGAGAGCTACCCCCTCTACTCCCATCATTTCGTTCAGCCCTGGTTCAAAAAGTATTATAAATTAAGTGTAAATTTGGTGATTCTAATAGGGTTTTTTGACTTGCAATGAAATTTCATCTATTTTATTTTATCGTCATCGTGAATCATACCGTGTATGATTGGTTTTAATCATCAGATGCTCTCTAAATTGAATTAAAATAACGCTGATAACGGTTCACAGAAATTACGTATAGATAAGCTCGAACATGTAAATACACGTACTAATTCATGACTATATCTATCTCTATATTCTCCTAGATCATAGTTCATCTTCATTATCTCTATTCCAAGACCTATACATAGGCACTCTTTGCGTATGTACCTATTATTGTACAAATTTCTCTGCAATTTTACGTATAGTAGTCGAAAAAAAAAATCAATCCGGAATCTCGACCATTATTCTTCAAGTCGAATGTCGAGGTCAATAGTTGATGAAAAAAGTACTCGAAAACCTCTTCCATAAGTACTCATTGTGTACCTGAAATTTCCCCAGATAAGATTATATCGGAAATAGTCTCGATCGTTGGCACAATAGGGAAATAGGAGTAACCCATGGGAGAATTTGAGCTGCATCAGGCTTCAGGGCCGGTGTGTTCACATCTGATAACTTTTTACACGTATCATCAGCTTCGTATTACTCGGTTATCACCTAATTGTATTATGTATCATTCGATGATCGACTTTCCATTCCAATTTGTAAGCTGTGCTAGAAGATTTATTGTATGTAAATTCATCGACGTTGGAATAATTACACTTCATTTATGAACTGGGACTGGGAGATTAATCGTTGGTAAGAGAATTTCCAACTCGTTGGTATTTAATTTAAATACGTAAAGGAGAAAAAAGTGAGGCTCGTGCTAAACGAAGGCCTATAATGGTTGCACATATACTATGTACTCGTGTACTACAAATACAGTTCGAACGATTGCCGAGCAGATGTTCGCAGCAGCTGCGTGTGTAGTTGTGTACGTATGTGCGGTATTACGATGTTTTCTTTGGAAATTTCGAAAATACACACGAGGTTGTTGTTTTTTCCTAATTTTTATTATTCGAGTTGCGAGACGATTCGGTAATATGGAAAGAGAAAGAGGGATGATTGGAAAATTATTTTTTGACAGACGTTTGCATGTCTACGAATCGAAAGAAAATTACCATTGGACTGTGGAAAGGAAAAGTATACGTAGGTCTAGGTACGAAAAGATATACGTATATTTCGTATAATCGAGTGTAACGACCGAAGGCGTCGTATTTGTATAAATTTAGGGTCAGTTCCGGAGGCAATCGGTGAAAGTTTCACAGATACGAGGCTGGCTATGTGTATAGAGATGATTGGCGAAATGTGTACGATGAATAATGGAGCTAGAAAAAGAAAATATTGGTAGGTGCGTCGTCGTGTCAAGATCTCGAGACGTCTGGTTGTCTATTGGTGTGATATGATGCGTTATGCGAAATAGTGAAATATTTGGGGAAAATTACCTCGACCTGAGGCATGCACTGGCCGTTCAGAAGCGAGAAATTTTTCATATCGTCTTACCCCCTGCGCTCCCCTCCTCCGAATACTCATGGCATAAGACACGAATAAAAATGATGTACGTTGAGAAAAAGTATTTACAGTGGAGGAACTAATGTGATAATTAGCATTTCATTTAAGCACGACGAGCGCATGCGTTGAAGAAATAGAGACGGAGACGCGACGTTGGCCCGACGTCATCTCTGTCTCTTTTTTTCTCTCGAAAATAAGCCGCACACGTAAGCACGTGTGCCCAAAAATGGATACCCGCGAAGATATACGACTACGTGAATCTTTCTTTCGCAGCTTCCTCTCATTTCGTTTCAAATGTACAGTAACGTGGTCGCGACGCCGGAGTCGGATCTCAGTAGCGGCTGTCGACAGTCGCAAGCACGCCGCCGATGGTTTTTTTCCTCCTTTTCTAATCGCATTACGAGTACGAGGAGTAAACTGGATCGATATAGTCGTCTGGCCTGGCCTGGTGATGGTGGTTTAATTGAAGATGCCGTTTTTATCGATGGGGTTGGTGAGAGGCTTCTGCGGTGTTCGCTGTGTCAGGTGCAGAGAGTAAAGGTGAAGGGTTCGATGGGGTGGTAATTGAAGGCTAATTGGTAACGTTGACTTGTGTCTGGATTGGTAATTGTGAATTAATGACTTTGTGAGAGTTTATTATAGAATTGCGATTGTCTTTTTCAAATGGTGGTTTGTTTTAGTTCAGTTATTATTTCTAAAATTGTTTGAGGTGAAGGGAGGATGTGGCGAAATTGAATGAATTTGAGAAATTTTCATTTTCAAAATTATTTAGCTGCAAAAAAATATGAAAATTTTGAAACCAGTAAAAATTGAATTCGAGTGATTGTAATTCGACTGGAGAATTTTTCGTATGATGTTTGGAAAGAGGGGGGGTACGATTGTTCCAAATACAAAATTTGCGATACTTATATGTGCATTTCCGAATTTATTCTCGAAGGTGTGACAATGATGAATCGATTGGTTGGCTTTTTCAAGTATTTGTTGAGACCCCTCTCCCCTCATTCCATTATTTAATAAAAGAATAGTCGGCTCCACAATTGGACGTCTAAAAAGTTCTGGTGTAGGTAAAATGATAATTGAGAGGGAAAGAATGAGAAAAGTAATCGGAAAATCAATATATAGGGAAAAGGAGGAGGAGGAGGTGGGAGCAGTTGTAAGTTGTAAGCTTCGAAAAATTTTGTAGTACTTTTGTATTGAAGCATTTGTACGAGGAAAAAATGATCGAAAAAACAGTAAAAATTCGTCAAAAAACCCTTTATACAATTGCCCAGCCTCTTCATTGAACAGATTTTGACCATTTACAAAAATATTCCTTTCGACACGCAGATTTTTTATTAATCATCGACGTCCAAAAATTTTCAAAAGGCCCCAAAAAATCAAAAAACTAAAAATTCGTCAAAACTCTCTCTTTACAGTTGCCCAGTATCTCATAATGAACTGATTTTGACAATTTTTTTCTTAATTTTTTTTTGGCGTGTGAATATGTCTACAGAAGCATCAAGGTCCAAAAATTCAGATATTTAGGGTTCAAAAAATCAAAATTTCGTCGTTTTCCCCTCGCAAAATCGATAAAAATTCGTCTGACGTTGTAAACAAAAATAATTTTATACGAGTAATTCATTATGAAAGAAAATTCGAGCTTCGAGTGATTGAAAAGAATTCCGAATTATACAGCTAGGAAATGCTCTGGTTGTTGAATAACTTTTGGTCACTTTTTTAATATTCAGAAGTCATTATTATTAAAGCGACTAAAAAAATTGAAAAAGTTGATAACACGCATGGATTATTTGAGCTGAAATCAACTGCAACACTTGAATTTGGAAAAGGTCGATCGATTTGATTCTAAATTGTAGCAAGTTTTAGGTGTTAAGTTCAACTTTCATTCGAAATTCAAATCTGTCTCAATTCTGTAGTATGGCAGAAAGGAAAATTAAAAATTATCAAAATATTGACTATAGGACGAAACGTGGTTGATGTTTTATCCACTGTAACCTTGGATTGAGACTTCGTTATTTTAACCAATTTCTTCATGCAGGTGTCCCGATGAAAAAAAATCAAGATACAAAAAAAAATTGAAACAAGAGTTGTAGAACGTTATAAACCAACCATTTTTTTTGGTATTCAACAATTTTTAATCTGTGGAAATTTATCCAGACTTTCTGGAATTCTGGATGAATAATTTTTCCTTGACCAAGGAGAAAAAAAAATTGTGGAACGAAAAGTTACCGATTTTTAGTGGTCTACAATTTTCGTTTGAATCATTTTTTCATACGTACTCTTTTTTTTTACCAAATCTTGAAAAATTTACCCCCCCCCCCCCCCCCCCCCCCTT